>JAADWZ010000420.1:0-27976 GCA_023336445.1 Pythium dissimile | reverse complement strand
CCCCCCCCCCCCCCCCCCCCCCCCGCCCCCCCCCCCCCCCCCCCCCCCCCCCCCCCCCCCCCCCCCCCCCCCCCCCCCCCCCTCGCGGTCTAAAAGCTCTACTGGCCCAAAGTCGCTTACAGCCAACAAAGTGCAGGAGGCAAGTTTTGGACCAGGATACCAAACTGTAGCCGCCCGCGGATGACTGCGACCCTGGAGGGAAGAGAGACCTCAAAGGCCGCAAGGCTGGGTTGGTCGCAATTTGCGACTCGCAAACTTTGATGCAGGGGGTGACGACGGCGACCAATCCTTGGTGATGCCATCGGGAGTTGGTCATCAACAGCCCTAACTGGCCAGATCGCCATAGACAGAAAACTCAATCAATGAGTTATATCATGGTTATATCACAGAGTATACAGTATGGAGGTGGACTGACTGATGGAAATGGTATTATGCCATGCAGATACGCCCTGTCGCTTACCCGTTCCAAATCAAAGTGTTTGCGTCACAATGGCGCACCCGCAATACGAAGGCATGCTGTAACACAACGCATCACATTTTCGACCTAATTATATTCCGCGCCCACCATCGAATATGTTTGGACCAAAAATCGTTAGGATCACGAGAGATTTCTCTCCATGGTAGGCGAGGCTCACCTCATCTAGTCTGCTCAAGATGAAAGCTCAAGTCGCAGTGCGTCCATTCTGGAGACTTTCAACCAGACTCCAACAGTCGGAGCGACAGGGGCGAAAAGATCAGCATTCGCTCAACCGACACATCACCATAAACCGATGGCATCATCAGATTCTGGAACATCTCTATAAATGGATAGAAGCAATTTATGCAAAACCTGAGTCACGCACAGTTGTGGACCAAAACCGCCGTCCAACTGCCATCTGTACCCACGACCCACGATGGAGACGTCCCAATTCGATATCGGCGAGGAGAGCGCAACGCCCACCTCTATAGACGCCTCCTCCGCTGCTCCTCCGCTCCGTCCTCCGTCTTCGAGCACACGGGGCAGCGTCGACGAGACGCTGCCGCCGCTGGGTCGCGTATCCTGCACGGCGCCCGAGGATGCTGCTGTCGAGGAGTTGGAGGCGGTTGACCAAGGAGGACGAGGAGGACGAGAAGGGGGCAGCGGAGGGGACGGCGGAGTAGCAGCGGTTATGAGCAAGATCCGATGGAAGAGCGTGCCCAATGCGGCGTTCGACGAGGTCGTTGCGCGAATCATGTGGGTCACATAGTCCAAATCCAACCAGAGTCGAATCATCTGTGACGTGTGCGACTAACTTGCTTCTTTTTTTCATTTGTATCCACAGTATGGATCCGCTCCATGAGCTCGGCCGACTGGACAGCGTCTTTATCCGCCGCGAGGCCGACGGCTCCACGCTGCTGCACGTGCTCGCTGGCTGGGCCGGCTGCGCCGAGCTGGTCGAGCAGCTGCTGCTGCTTGGCCTCCCGCCGGACGCGCCGGACGACTCGGGCTGGACGCCGCTGCTCGAGGCCGCGCAGGAGGGCCAGGTCCAGATCTGTGCGGTGCTGTTGGCGTGCGGCGCCACGCCCCATCTGGCGCTGGGCGAGCTCACGCCACTTCGCGCCGCGGCCGAGGTCGGCAACGAAGAAATGACGCGGTGGCTGCTCCAGCAGCCCGGCACGTGGTCGGGCGCGTGGGACGCGTCGCTCTTTGCGGACTTGCTCGAGAAGACGCCTGGCGCGGTCAGCGCGTATTTAGACCGATTCGCGACCGTGCTGAGCCACTCCAAGCGAGGCTCTGTCGGCGTGCGGTACTCGCAGCTTCGAAGCCTCTACGGGGAGCCGCACGTGCCCGTGGACGAGACGGTCCTCGCGCTCGTCGTCGAGAGCGACAATGCACGAGACATTCTCTCGCACCGCGTGATCAAGTATCTGCTCCACGCCAAGTGGAACAGCTTTGCGCGCGTCAAGTTCCGCCGCGAGGTTTCGGTGTACGCGCTGCTGCTGGTGAGCTACTTTTTGCCAACGATCTGGGCGGATCCAGACTGGGTCATGCTGCAGACCGCATTCGACTACTGGGTCGCCGCGAGCCGTGTTGTTTCGTGGGGTTGCTGCGTGTACTTGCTCATCACGGTCGAGCTGAATGAGTTCCGGGGCGACTCGGCGCGCAATTACTTCTTTTCGTTCTGGAATCTGCTCAACATCGTCACGTACGCCTCGATATTAGCCAGCATCCCGATCGAGCTGCACGGATCCGAGCTCCAAGACCTGCGCAACAGCGTGCTCGCTCTCATCTCTGTGTCACTGTGGGTGAACTTGCTGCAGTTTCTTCAAGTCTCGACCGAGAGCGGACTGCTCATCGCCATGATGTCACACATGGTCAAAGACGTGTATCGGTTCTTGATGCTCTACGCCGTGTTCGTCTGCGGCTACAGCGGCGCGTTCTACTTGCTCTTGCGCGGCCAGAGCGGCTACGAGAGCTTCACCAACGCGTTCATCACCGTGTTTCTCATGCTCTTTGGCGCGATCGACTACTCCGTGTTCACCGACAAGGCCCTCCAGGGGTGGCGCTGGCACATGGGCAATGTCATGCTGCTCACGCATCTCGTCAGCGTCGTGATCGTGCTGCTCAACATCCTCATCGCCATGATGGCCACCACCTACTCGGACGTGTGGGACGCCGCCGAGGCCGAGGCGCTGCAGAGCCACGCGCAGGCCATTCTTCGGATGGAGAAATCGCTAGGCCAGAGCGAGCGAATGACCAAGTTCCAAGCACTGCTGGTGCTACCACCGCCTCAGAGTGTGGCGCCCGTGAAGCACAGGAAACCGGCGCCGTCGATCGACAAGAATACCGAGCTCATCGCCGCCAGCAGCAAGGATGTGGTCCACTCGCGGTTGACGGCCAAGCGCGACATCACTCAGGGCGTTCTGTCCAAGTTGAAGGCGCTGCCGGTGGCGTCAGACGAGCGAAACGGCGTGAGCCGCTCGTTCGACACGAAAAACGAGGACTCGTCTGTGGAGTCTGCTGGATTGGCGACGCTGGAGGACGGGATCCGATACGAAGCGTCCAAGAAGAAGAAGGCCAAGGAGGACGAACAGCTTGCGGCCATGAAGGAACTGCAGCTCCGCGTGGAGCAACTCACCAAGGCTCTGGTGGAGATGCAGCGCCACAACGAGTCTTCATCGTCTTCATGGATGTCTCGAAAGCTCCAACGCACGTCCGCAATGGGCGACGATGGACTCCAGTATACCACGTCGCTGTACAAGCGACCATAGAGCATCGGAGTGCGAGTTGATCAGCCGTGAATGCAATGAGAAAGCACTTGAAAATCAAATTATATTATCATATCTACGCGTAGTAACGAGGCTATTTACTTTAGTCTTGGTGACATGCTTCGGCGTCGCCTTGGGCGGCGACCGTCGCGTTCACTCGCGCGATCTGCTCAAACATATCGCGCGCGTACCGTAGCCGCTTCATCAAATCGCTCGGCTCGCGGTTCAGGATCGCCACGGCCGTCGAGTACACGCCCAGCTTGCCTTCCTTGTCCATATACGTGACGACGCGGCCGTTCGGCGACAGAATAAACTTGGACGAGTCGTAAAAGTTGAATTGGAACGTGTGGTTCGACAGGAAAAAGAGCACTGCGTGCTTGGTTTTGACCCACTTTTTGACATAGACCATGCGCCCATTCGCCGTCGTCGTTGCCTGCCCGGAGCTCTTCCCGAGTCCTCTGGCTTCCTTTTCAAACGCTTCGATCTCCGGTTTCTTCTCTCGTTCGTCGATGAGATAGCTCTTGAAATGAGTCAGCAACGTGACTTTTTTCTTGAGTGAGGCGTCGTACGTGTCGATCGCATACCGAACAAACGGCTCTGGAGCGGCACTCAGCTCGGCAACGCGCTCAATGTACTCCAGCGCCGCATTGTCCGCGGAGGCGATCATCTTGGTCGAGTCGTTGAAGTACACGCCAGACGAGCCGTCGGACAGCACGTAGCCCATGCCGTATTTGGACGTGTAGTCGACCCACTGCGACAGCCACAGCGTGCCCGACACGAGCGGCTCGGCGTGAGCAGCTTCCTGCTCGAGTCGTATCTCCTTCACACGCTTGGCCGCCGCGACTATCACCGACGCGCTTGAGAATTCGTCCAGTTGGTCGTCGTGGTTGTTGACGTGCTCTTCGAGGAAGAAAAAGCGAGACAGCGTCTCTTGGACCAGCTCGAACGGGTCTTTGGCGTCGTTGTCGTCCTCGTCGCCCCGCGTCGTGGTCGTCGGCAGGGGTGTCTCACTGGTCGCGGTCGTGGCACGACTGGCGTCGTGGCCCGTCGACATCTTCGACGTGAGCGACTTTTTGCTGCGACGAGACTTGTCGCTCGCGTGGCTGCTGCTGGAGCTGCCAGCCATGATGAGCGTCGTCTGGAGATTGCCTCCGTCCTGTGGCGGCGGCGTGTGGTAGAGCTCGACCGGCTTGGTGGGTGCGACAACAGCCTTCGACGCCGCTGTGGCCGTAGCTGCAGTAGCCGCCGGCAAGACCCGTTCGCGGTCGCGTGTGCTGTTGACGTCTCGCCTCCGCAGCGGATACCGCGGCGGCTGCTCGTACGAGCGCGCGTCCATGTTGCGCTTGTTGGACGCGAGCACGCGCTTGCACTCGGGCGGCGTGATGAGCAGCGCGGTCTTGGGCAGCGACGCCAGCGTCGGTCGGTCCGCGAAGAACGGGTGCGCCAAAATGGCGTCGAGCGACGGTCGCTGCTTCGGGTCGACGCGCAGTATGTGCCGCATGACCGACTTGGCGCTCTCCGAGACCTCGACCTCGGGCGGGAACGAGAACTCGCCCACGCGGATGCGCTTGTAGGTCTCTTTCACGTCGCTCGTCTCGAACGGCGGCTTGCCCACCAGCAGCGTGTACATCACCACTCCCGTGGACCACACGTCCACTTCGAACGAGTGGCCCGTGGTGGCGCGGCCCGTGAGAATCTCCGGCGCGATGTAGTTGGGCGTCCCGCACAGCGTGCGCTTGCGGTCGAGCGGGCTGTCCAGCCGCGCCGCCAGTCCAAAGTCGCCGATCTTGAGCTTCATGTCGGCCGTGAGGAACAGATTCCCGAGCTTGAGGTCGCGGTGGATCACCAGCTCTTTGTGCAGGTACGCGAGCCCGTCGATGAGCTGGCGCAGGTAGAACCGGACCTCGGCCTCGGAGAGCCGCTTGCGGCGCCGCAGCAGGTCCGACAGCGACTGGTTGCGGCACAGCTCGAGCAGCAGGTAGGCATTCTGGTCGTCTTCAAAGTACCGCTCGAACTGGACCACGTTGACGTGGCGCAGCGACGTGTGGATCTGGATCTCCGACTTGAACTTGGCGCGCGCCTTGGGCTTGCTCAGCGACCGCTTGGTCACCACTTTGCACGCGTACTTGCGGCTCGAGCGCTCGCAGACGACCTCGTAGCAGCTCGCAAAGCCGCCCTTGCCCAGGAAGCGGCCTTTTAGGTACGAGCTCTTGGTGACGGCGCCGGTGGCGTCGAGCGTCGACTCGTAGATCCGCTCCAGCGGACGCTTGGCTGCGGACGTGGACGACCCGGGTGTGGATGACCCGGGTGTGGACGGCGTGGGCGCGTTCGGCGTCGAGGTGAGGCTGCGGTTCTCCTTGTCGTCTGTGAGACTCACGACCGGCCGCTTTGTCGACACGGGCAGGCTGGCCACATTTGTGGTTACGGTCACGGACGCGCGCAGTTGTGTGGATGCAGACGCGCGGACGGATGCAGTCATGGACGCGCGCAGCTGTTGTGTGGGTGTGGACGCGCGCAGCGGTGTGGCCGCCGTCGAGCGCTCGCGGCGCCTTAGCTCCATGGTCAGGCGGTCGGTCGACGGGACGTTTGGAAGTTCAAATCCCACAAATCCTCAAAAGCCAGGAAGAGGGGCAGGCGAGGCTTATATTCAGGCCTAAAATTCGAAAAAAAAGGACACTCGAATTACTGGTGTGGACCACGTGTGGATATGCCCATTCCCTCGCGAAAACGACTGGCGGGGGCTCCGTAAAACCTCGCGAGGTTTTATTTCCCTTCAAAGAGAGAGAGAGAGAGAGAGAGAGAGCGAGTGAGCAGAAAAACAACTTGCCGAGGAAACGAAAGAACACGAAAGCGGAAAAACACCGCGCTTTCCTTCTTGGGTTGGGGGACGCGGATAGATAGACGGTGGCTCGATAGACCTCGGTGACTCGTGCTTGTGGTCGTCGTCATTGTCGTGGTTTGGCCATGTCGATCCACTTCAAGTTCAAGTCGGCCAAGGAGTTCGACACGGTGTCGTTCCCCGGCGCCGTGATCCGCGTGCTGGACCTGAAGAAGGCGATCGTGGACAAGAAGAAGCTCGCCAAGGGGCTCGATTTTGACCTCGTCATCACGGACGCGCAGAACGGCAAAGTGTACGACGATGAGAACATGCAGCTGCCGCGCAACACGAGCGTCACGGTCAAGCGCATCCCGAGCCTTACGCCCGGCCAGGGGCTGCTCGCGCGCATGAAGAACGAGGCCGCGCAAGCCGCCGCTGCTGCCGCCACGGCCGCAGCGCAGGCCGCGTTGGCCTCGCCCGTCATTCCACTCGCAATTATTACACAACAGTACGTTATTTTTTACGTTGCGTATCTTACGAAATATCATACAGCGAATGGTCTAACCGACACAATCGGGTCTATCGACGTGGTTCATCTCTGTTGCAGTGTCCCATCCGCGCCGCTCACGGTCGTGACGGACTCGAGCGCCCAATCAGTACGTTTTGTGTTGCTGTAGATATTTTTTAGACCGGTCTATCCATGCGGGTTAGACTCACTTTGACGCGTGTTGCAGGCGGATCCATCGGGCGGAGCGCAGACACTGGAGGACGAGCTCGCGGCGCTGCAATCGATCCATGAGCAGGCGGAGGACTTGCGCGGCTCTCGTCCTCTGGGCAACAAGACGTGGTCGGCGTCCACGGGCAGCAACGCCGACAAAGTGACCAACTACTACGGTCCACCGGGCGGAGGCGGCGGCGCCGGTGGAGGAGGAGGACGCGGGTTTGCCGGCGGACGGGGCGTCGGCGGACGAGGGGATTTTGGGGGACGCGGCCGGGGCGGACCGGGCGGCCCCATGGGCCGTGGAGGAGGAGGAGGGGGAGGAGGTCCGATGGGCCAGCAGGCCGGAGGCATGATGGGCAACCCGCCGCCCAACTATGTGTGCTTTCGCTGCGGTACGCCGGGTCACTACATTCAGAACTGCCCGACGAATGGCGACCCGGAGTACGACCAGCACCGCGTGAAGAAGCGCACGGGCATCCCCAAGTCGTTCATGAAAGCTGTGAGCGACCCGAGCGAGATCCCCGTAGGCGCCGGAAAGACGGTGGTAAACGCCCCGTGGGGCGGGCTAGCTGTGATAGAGGCGCAGAATAAAAACTTCTCTAAATTAATGGCCAAGTCTGGTGGATCGGCAACACTTGATCAGTTGATTTCGAGTCCTCCTGACCACCTCGCGTGCCCGCTCTGCAAGCGGCTCATGAACGACGCCGTGCTCATCCCGTGCTGCCAAGAAGTACGTACCCTTCCCCCTCCGCTGGTCTAACCACGAAGCTAACTTTGATCTCTTGCTCCACTGTAGTCTGCCTGTGACGAGTGTCTCCGCTCCGCGCTCATCGACCACAAGCTCACCTGTCCGCTGTGCTCGACGCCCAACGTGTCCCCCGAGACGCTGCAGCCCAACAAGGCGCTGCGCTCGTCGGTGGAAGAGTTCCTGCGCCGCGCGCGCTCCGAGCAGCAGGAGCGCGAGCAGCTGGTCAAAGACGCCGAAGAGCGCGCGCTCGCCAAGCAAAAGGCCGCCGAAGTGGCGGCCACGTCGGCGCGACGAGCCGGTGACAGCGCCGACGCCACGCTCGAGATTAAGAAAAACGGCAAAAAGGACGACAACGCCGACGACGACGAGTTTGGCGGCGACATTTTCGGCTCGGGCGACGAAGACGAGGCCGCCCAACAAGCCAAGAAACCGATAGCCACGTCGGTGCAGTCGTCGCCAGCGACACTGCCATCGGGCGGTGGAGCAGGAGGAGTGCCGCCGCTGCCCCCACTGCCGATGCCGTCGACGGAAAGAGGACCAGACGCCCAGCGAAGCGTCGATGCAGCCAATGGGGAGAAGCAAGAAGGCGCGGCAGAACTGGGTCCCGACGGGAAACCGATCCAGCACCCGCCTGGGTTTGGCGGGCCGGGAGGTCCGTGGAATGGCATGGGGCCACCACCAGGAGCTCCCGGCCACATGGGCTTCGGCGGCCCGCCGGGGCCGTGGTTTGATGGGCCTCGTCCCCCTGGCCCGTGGTTCGACGGACCTCCTCCGCCGTGGTTCAACGGGCCGTTCCCTCCTGGTGGACGCGGCGCACTAGGCGGCGGTGGCGGGGGACGTGGAGGACGCGGGGGTGGCCGTCCGCCGCCCGGCTACTTTGGTCCACCGCCAGGCCATCCAGACTACTTTGGTCCTCCGCCTGGCCATCCCGACTACTTTGGTCCGCCAGGTCCGTGGTTTGACGGCCCTGCGCCGCCTTTTGGCGGACGACCCGGTGGGTGGGACCGCGGGTTCCCTCGCGGCGGCGGCGCGAAGGACGACGGTCGTCGTCCACGATCGCAGTCGAAGGACCTGACCAACGACGACGCGCGGAAGGACAAGCCCATGGACGAGCGCGCGCGCGACTTGGACCGTCGCGGCGACAGTCGCCCGCGCGATCGAGACAGAGACCGAGAGGCCCGCGAGTCCCGAGATCGCACGCGCGGCAGTCGAAGCAGAAGCCGCGGTCGAAGCGACCGACCTCGCTCGTCGTCGTCGCGGAAGGCGCGTGGTGACAGAAGCCGCAGCCGCAGTCTGTCGCGTGGACGCAAGCGCCACGAGCGCGAGAGCCAGAGCAGCCGCGACCGCGACCGAGACCGAGACCGAGACCGAGACCGAGACCGAGACCGAGACCGCGACCGAGACGCGTCAGCGTTGCGGCGCGAGCGATCGCGCAGTGGCAGCCGCCGCCACGAGTCCAAGCGCGCGGCCTCGAGATCTCCGGAAAGAAGCGCCAGGCTCGACTCGGACGCCAAGTCCTCGAGCCCTCGCAAAGACGATGATACCACCAAGAAGTCGGACGAGCCCACGACGATCAAGCCGAGCGTGAAGGATGTGAAGGCGGAGGAAGTGGCTGCTCCGGCAATCGATTTGGATTTCCTGGATGACGACGTCGATCTGGCGAGCGACAATGAGAAGGAGCCGCAGCAAGACCACCACGCCAAGCACGACAAGAGAGAAGGACGCGCCCACACGCCGCGCGGAGACGAGGGTGGCTACGCCAAGAAGGCGCTGTCGAGCTGGAAGCACGAGGCGGCGAGCGCGGGCAAGAAAGCCGACGCGTCGCCGTCGTCGCGTCGGCGCAGCCCTGACGAGCGTGGCAGTTCGCGCGAGCGTCGCGGCAGTGGACGCGAGTCGAGTCGCAGCCGCCGCAGCCGCTCGCGGTCGCGCAGCCGTCGCTCCAGTGACTCGTCAAAGCGCCGCGGCGAAGGTTCGTCGACGGCTGCACCAGCCGACAAGGACCACGACCGGCTGCGTGGCAAAGACAAAGAGCGAGACAAGGAGCGCGAGCGCGAGCGCGATCGCTCTCGTCGGGACAAGGACCGCGGCGACCGCGAGCGGCCCCGCGAGCGCAAGGACAAGGAGTCGAAGCGCGGCCGCGACGACGCTACCGACCGCGGAGGCGGCGGCGGCGACCGCAAGAAGCGCCGCAGCGAGGACGACGACCAAGCGGCCGCCGAGGGCGGCGCCAATGCCAAGAGCTCGAGCGGCCGCATCGTCACCACCACCACGTCGTCGTCTGGTGGTCGCAGCAAGCAGTCGTCGTCGTCGGGTGGACGCAGCGGCAGTCGCAGCGACAAGCGCAAGATTGAGTATGAAGACGACGGCGAGCGGAAGCGGTCGAGCGGCGGCGGCGGCGGCAGTCGCAGCAGCAAAGAGGCGCGCGGCAAGGCGTCGGCCTCGTCGTTTGGCGAAAACCACCAGACCAAGAAGCGCTCGGTGCTCGACCGGCTCGGCCCGGCCATCTAGGGGCCCGAGGGGCTCCACTAGTACCTCCACTACGCGACGGGAAGAGGATGATCAGCACCACCAACAAAAAAAGATGAAAAACACGTTTTTGCCCCCTCGACGCGGTGGTTGGAGTTGACGCTTGTCTCTGTTTTGTTGCTGTTTTCGGACACGTTTTTAGGTCTGTAGGCCTCCGTGACCCTGGCAGGCTTCAGGCGATCTGCACTTGTCGTTTGATTAGTGTTTGGTGCGTGGTTTTTTTAGTTTTTGGTTCGGCTGTTCGCTCGTCATGGGGCTCTTCAAGCGCGGCCACCGCGTCGCGGAAGGCGGCGGCGCAGCGGACGCGGCTAGCGACACCTCGACGCCCACAGCAGCAAAAGCATCCGAGGATCTCGGGCTGTTCGGCGCCGACAGCGACGAAAGCGACGACGACGCGACGATCGACCGGTACGCGAACGGCGGCGAAGACAATGGTGGAGATGGCGACGCAGAGACCGAGCAGCAGCACGAAAGCAAGAAGGTGTCGGCGCTGCTGGCCAAGCTGACGCCCGAGGAGCTCTTCGCGCGGTTCGACACTGACGGCTCGGGCACCATCTCGGTCGCCGAGTTCCTCGCCATGGTGCGTTGCTGTCGTTGCGGTGGGTCGTGGCTGGAGATTTAAAGTGAGACCATAACCGGTGGTGCCCACGGGCGTGGATCCTGCACTGCAGCTGCCCGACCTAGGCATCAAGATGTCGGAGGCGAAAGCGATCCGCATTTTCAAAAAGTGCGACACGGACGGCACGGGCGAGATCGACCTGAACGAGTTCCGCATGGCCATGTTCGCTGTGGACCCCGTGTCGGGCAACCCGCTGGGCTTTGCGCCATCGCAGCTGCTGGCACCGCGCGACGCGTTCGAGCTCTTTGACGAGGACAGCACGGGCCAGATCGATGAGCTCGAGTTTGCCGTACGTACTATGTCACGCTAGTCCCTGGGTGAATATTACGATTGTGTCTAAGTGGCTGGTGTTCTGATGCTACTAGGACGTGCTCGAGTACTTTGGGCTGGACGTGAGCGACGGCAAGCAGGAGAAGCTGTTCCGCAAGTACGACAAAGACAAGAGCGGATCCATCGACTACCGCGAGTTTCGCGCCATGTGGATCCGCCTCACCAACGTCCGCGACGAGCTGGAGAGGCGCGGCGTCGAGATCCCAAAGTACGCGACCCCGTGGAAGCTGCAGCGCCTGCTGGAGGCGCGGTTAGACCAGGAAGAGGCCAAAGAGGCGCTCGTGCTGAACGAGGCCAAGAAGTTTCTCGACAGGCAGCGCGAAATGCAGCGCCGTCAGCAGCTCGCGCATCGAGCCAAAGTGCGCGCGCAGGACGAGCTGGCTGCCGCGTTGGACGCCGCCGGGCAAGTGTACGTGCTGGGCACGGGCAAGTACAAGCAGTTTACAGGCACGGCCGCCGTCCGCGACGAGGAGCTGGTCCCGGACTTTGAAGCTGTGCGCGAGCTCTGGGCGTTCCGCGTGGGTCCGAAAGTGGCCGAACCCGTGACGGCGGCGCCCGTCAAGCAAGTGCTCAGCGAGCAGCAAAAGATCGCGGCGGCCAAAGAAGTGGCGAAGCAAGCCAAAGAGCAGCGACGCAAGCTCGCGCAGCAGCAGCAGCAGGCGGCGCTGCAGCGCAAACAGAGCAAATACGTGCGGCGGCGGCCAGAGAACCAGCGCTGGACGTTCCGCAGTCCGCCCAAGCTCGACGCGCAGACCATGCGGTCGCTGCAGCGCGAGATCAAGACGCTGGCGGCGGCGGCGGCGGCAACGTCGGCGCAGCGACCCAACCACAACGAGGGCGAGGAAACTGCCGATAGAGAGCACGACCGCATAGCCACCAATCCCGAGCCCGAGCCTGTGAGCGACACGGCCGTGGTGGCTGCGCGCGTGGACTCTGAGGAGGAGCTGTCGCGGCTGTTTTTCCAGGACCGCGAGTTTGTGCGCAGCCTGCGGTTCCGCGCGACCGTGGTGATGACGAACACGGGCTCGCTGTGGGGCCGCGGTGTCGCCAGCGGCGCGCTCTCGGACGACGTCGCGATCGCGGTCACGCGCAGCGGCAGCGTGGTCGCGTGGGGCGGCAAGGACAAAGCCGCAGAGAGCGGGGCGATCAAGCAGGTCGCCGTGCTCAATGCCGCCGCCGCCGACGACGACAACGCCCAGGCTACCGTGGATACAGAAGGAGATTTGCGGGTCGAAGAAGGAGAGGGTTTGGTCGTGGAGAAGGTGACCCCGCGGTCGTCCATTGTCAAGATGAGCACCACGCAGCAGGTAGGTGGCTTCATTGGCAAACGAAACTCTTGAAAGCGTTTGAATCACCCCCGTGTTTTGTTTTTTTGCAGCTCAAAGCGATGGACTGGGACTTCGATGCGCAGACGCGGGAGGCAGAGCGACGGAAGACGGAGCTAGAACAGCAAGAGGAAGACGAGTGGTACACGCAGACCAAGAGCGTGGTCGTGTACTTTGGCGCGTATGAGCCGCCGCCCAGCCACGCGACGCGGGTCCGGTTCATGGAGCACGTGCTGATGCCGCGGCTGATCTTTGAAGCGATGCAGCAGTCAGCGCAAGTGCGCGGGCTCGGCGCCAGCGTCGCCCGCATTACCAAGATGGAGCTGATCCGGCTGCTTGCCGGCTGCTTCGCGTTGGAGCGCGAGGTCAAAGGAGAACGCGGCCACGAGGAGATCCGGCAGCAGGAAATCCTGGTCAAAGTGAGTGAATCTTGTTGGGTTTTTGGTTCTGAGCAGTGCCAATTTTGCTACTATTTGTTCGCGAGTAGGAGCTACAAGAAACGAAAGACAAGAAGCGCAAATTGCAGCTCGAGCCCGTGAGTTGTGTCCATCGGGGCTGATGTTGGCTTGGACTGAAGTACTGTTGGCTGATGTGTTTATGTGGAGACCAGGAGCGAGACAAACTGCTCAAAATGGTCCATTTTCACACAGAAAACAAAAAGAGTGATTCCCTCTCCTGGGTGGACCTGACGGTCGTTTGTTCTCGTTTAGTGGGAAGAGTTGCTGGTGATACGGCAAGACCGTCGAGCGCAAGTGGAAGCCGACAACAAGGCGGCAGCGTTGGAGCAACTCCATCGACCAGTACGTACCAATCTAGCCGACCGGCGCATACACTGCCACACCGACGAGTCTAAGCTTTTTTCTCTCAGGACGTCACGTTTGACGCGATGGTCGCGCGACGCCACGTGCAGCGCGAAGATCTGATCCCCGAGTTCACGGCGCGAGGAACCAACGCGCGCATCGAGATCAGCGGCATCACAACGCGGTGAGTATTGAGTTGTGAAATGCTTCTGATTCTTCTGTCGGAATTACTTTTCGGCTAAGAAATCGGATCGAATTGTGTTTCGCTGCAGCGGCCCAGCACTGCATTCGCCTCGCGGCGCCGTGGTAAGTTCTTCGTCCTCGCGCCTTTAAGTCTTCCACGCACGTATCATCATTTTGTTGGTGGGCTCGCTGCAGGCTGTCGCCGACGTGGCCGTGGGAGGCTCCCACGCGGCGCTCGTGCTCCAGAACGGGTCTCTGTTCACCTGGGGCATCGGCTCGAATGGCCGCCTGGGCCACGGCCGCACGCACGCGACGCAGCTCACGTTTGACGCTGACCACCCGCAGCGCGTCGAGACCTTCAGCCGGGCGCGGATCCGCCAGATCTCGTGCGGCTTCTCGCACAGTGCGGTCGTGACCGTCGACGGCGCGCTGTGCACGTGGGGCTCGGCCGTGCAGGGCAAGCTGGGCGTCGGGCTGGTCGAGGACCAGTACGAGCAGTGTGCGTACGAGCCGCTGGTCGTCAAGTTTCCCGGCAATCGACTGGTGCGCTCCGTGTCGTGTGGTGCGTCCCACACAGGCGCAGTCTCCACGCAAGGCGAGCTGTTCATGTGGGGCTCTGCCCATGGTGGGCGGCTCGGGCTCGGACCGCACGTGAAAGACGAGGTGGTGGTGCCCACGCTTGTGAAAGAGCTGGTCCGTCGCAAGCTGCGCGTGTGGCAAGTCGCGTGCGGCCACGCGCACTCGGCGTTGTGCACCGAGACGACCTCGGAGCCCCAGGGCGGCGGCGGCGATGGCACGACGCTCCAAGGCGGCCACGTATATGTGTGCGGTGGCGCGATTCCGTTGGGAAAGTACATTTCGGTGTGGGAGCTCGTGGCCAAGCTGAGCGAAAGCAGCGTGGCAATCCGCCAGGTGTCGTGCGGCGCCACGCACACGGCCGCGGTCTCGGCGCACGGCGAGCTCTACACGTGGGGGCGCAACGCCGGCGGCTGCACGGGCCACAGCGTCGAGCGCGCGTTCGTGGCCGAACCCGAGCTGGTCCGCTCGCTCCACGTGGAGCCGTTCAACTTGGCGCTGGGCAAGCCGTGCCACCAGATCAACGTGTACAACGAGCAAGGCCCGTCGCTCGCGGTCAACGGCGATATTGACGGCCGGCTGGAGAGGTGCAGCCACACGCATGTACGTAGTGGCGCGGGAGATAGGGTGGTTGGAAACGCACCGCTCAGCTGACTGGAGGATGGATGGCTGTAGCTCGAGGACATGCCGTGGTGGGAAGTGGACCTCGGGCAGCCGGCCGTGATCGATCGAATCCGCGTGTGGAACCGCACAGACGAGCCAAGTAACCCGACGCGAAGCCGCGCCGAGTTTGCTGGCCGGCTGTTCCCGTGCTGGATCCTCGTGAGCGAGTTCCCGTTCCGTCGCGACCTCCAAGGCAAAGAAGGACTGCGCGCCGCCAAGGTCCAGTCGACGGCGTTTGCGCGATTTGATGAGCACGCGCGCATGACCGAGTGGGTGCTGCCCACGGCGCAGACCGTCGGCCAGTTCGTGCGCGTGCAGCTGCAGGGACGCAACTTTCTGCACCTCGCCGAGGTCCAAGTGCTCGGCGTCTACTCGGCTTTCAACTACGTCGGGCGTGTCGGCGCCGCGCACTGCGGCAACGAGGCCACGCTCGTGGTCGTGCCGCCGCTCCCGCAGCAGAGGTACGTTTTCCTCTCCCCCACAGCCCCTTGTAGCGACTTCGACTTATGTTTAACACGTTGTGGACAAAACCAAACAACAACACACGCCAGCGCGCTGCACGAGTACTATCTCCGTGCGATCCAGGCTGACGCCGACAACGCGATGATCCTACGGCAGTTTGAGGCGTTTGAGGCGTGTTTCCGGCGCGTTGGGCGCGGCAGCGACGCCTCGCTGGGCGACAAGTGCCGACTCTGCCGCGTGGTTCGTGAGTGCGAGATTTGCGAGTTCTACGCGCAGGCCAACCTCAAACGGGTCCGCGACGAAGTCTCGGGCGCGCTGCCGCTGCGGCTCGTGGGCGACCGCATGGGGCTTAGCGTACGTGTGCGTGGCAACAGGCCGTGTGTTTTGATATTGGGGTCACATCCAGTGTGCTCTGTAGGATCTGGTCCGTCTCGCGGTGGACGAGGGCGGTCTGGAGCAGGAGGCGCACGAGCGTGAGGCGCAGAGCGAGGAGCAGCAGCGCGCCGGTCAGAACACCGCCCTGGCCACGAGCCTCTCGGCGCCGACGCCGACGCTGCTGCAGAAAGTGCTGCCCGGTGGCGTACGCAAGTTCACGGCGGGCATCGCGAGGGGCCGCGAGCCGAGCGAGCGGCAACAAGGCGAGTGAACGGCCTTTTGCTGTTGACCCGCAACAGGCAGCCCCCGTGTGAGCGAAGCTCCCCTCTCCTCGGCATAAAAAAGATGACCAACCAGTGCCATCAACAGTCGGGGTACGATGGCTCTCTGGATCCAGAGTTGGTCCTCAACGCTCTAGCTGGGAAGACGACTAGTCAACGCCATTTGAAGCGATCAGAAGCGAGCTGACCGGTCCACATAGATGGGCTGGCATCGTGGGCGGAGACCGTGCCAACGACCATCGGGTTCTGACCAGCAAAATGTAGCCATCTGACCTGCGCTGAAAGGTTGAGTGGATATCGTATAACAAAGGGATCTGGTTTAGGCGGCAAACCCAGAGAAACCTCTAATCGACTATTCCGGGCTGAATTGCGCCACGTCCAAGGATGACGTTGCTACTTAATTTCCGCGATGGTACCTTTCATAATCAATACCCCTTAGAATAAGATCGATAGAGTCAACACTTGGAATGCGCGCCAAGTTTGGTTTGACCAGCCACGGGTGAGTCATTACAGCGTTGCTGCAAGAAAACCCGAACACCCAGCACCCGCGTGACGACATCGCACGCAACACGCTTAAAACCACCATGCTACTCAGCCTGAGTAGTGCCATGCGCAGCAAAAGCGGTGCCAACGGCCGCGTATCTGCCGCCACGTCGACCACAGTCACACTACCCACGCCGTCCACACCGTCCACACACGCATCCGCACCTGCAGGCGACGTCCACACCCCAACAGCCGCCGTCACATGCCGCGGGGACGTCGTCGGCGAAACACCCGAAGGCGCCAAGGCGTCGCATGCTGCCGCAGTCGTGACCGACAAGCCCAGCACGGCCAAGAAGCAGCGGTCGATCCACGACTTTTTCGGCAGCGGTCGCGCGGTCGTGGCCACGCCCGTGGACCGCAAGCGGCGGTCGTTGGCGTCCGCGTCCGCATCCACACCCGCATCCGCATCTGCAACCAACGACCACCACCACAATAGCAGCAGCCACAGCCTCTTTGACAGCCAGGAAGGGATCAAGAAGCGCATCGACTATGACGACTCGTCGAGTCTCGACGGCGACGATGACGACGACGACGCGCTCGAGCTCTCGCAGAACAGCGAGGCCGCGACGACCACGCCACAGCCGCCGCGCGCCGCCCACGCCCTGTCCGTGTCCATCTCGGTGGTTAAGCCCAAGCGCATCGACTTTGGCGGCATCTGTCCCTCGAGCCAGCGCAGCGAGCCCGACGGCGAGCCGCCGGAGGTTGTCGTCAGCAACGGTAACGGCACCCCCGGCCCCGGCGACGTGTCCCTCTCGCGGTCGCAGTCGGCGTCGTCGCAGGGCTTCTACAGTGGTTACGGCGGCTACAGCGCTTACGGCGGCGGCGGCGGCATGTTCAGCCAGGACGATCTCGACTTTTGCACGCCGGCGGACCAGCCCGTGGTGCACATGTCGCACCCGACGACCCCGTCGCCCATGAAGAAGCGCCAGCGCCGCACTGAGGTCAGCGAGCCCGACGTGGTCCACGACCCGGAGGAGGTGCAGAACCTCACGCAGGACATGACCCACATGGACGTGCGACGGCCCAGTGCAGTGGCCGCTCCTGTCAAGGCGGCGAGGGCGCCACGTGCGCTAGGCGCCAAGCACGCGCCGCTGCCCAGTTTCTCGTCGTCCAGCGACTCGCACGACATGCTGCTAGCGACGCCACAGCGCGTGCTCGGACTGCCCACGGGATTCCCCGCCGGCACCAAGCGGCGGGATGGCGGTGGCGCCGTGCCCAAGAGTCTGGATGGATCCGGCGGCCTGTTCTCCTCCGAGCCCACGCTGGCCAAAGCCGCGCCGCCTCCCGCCAGCGAGGCGTTCACCAACCCGTTCGCGCCGCTGCCGGCGATCGACTCGCGCAAGCGACGCAAGCTTCGCCAGTCATTCCCGCCGACGTTTGGCAGCGGCAGCGGCTCCTTCTCGGTGCCGTACTCGCGCTACCTGTCCGAGTTTGTCGAGCAAGAGGTGCGTGCTCGTGCCTACCTCAGTTGTTTTGTGTTTGTGCGTAGTTTGTCTCTGACGCCTGAGGTTCTGTAGCTGTTGGGATCGGGTGCGTTCTCCAAAGTGTTCAAGTGCGTGAAGAAGATCGATGGATGGACATACGCGATCAAGAAGAGCAAACGCCATTTGCGCGGACGCGCAGACACGTACGGCGTCGTATTCTGTATTGCACGACTTGCACACCCGGCCAACCATACTGACTTTTCATTGTTTTCCTGTCGTTGTACAGCGAGCGAGCGCTGCGCGAGGTTCAGGCGCTAGCGGCGCTCAGCGACAGCCGCCACGTCGTTCGGTACTTTGACGCGTGGATCGAAGACGACCTACTGTACATCCAGCTCGAAAACTGCGCGTCGTGCAGCCTCACGGCGCTCGTGGACGCTCACAAACCGCTTCACATCCCAGAGGAAACGCTCTGCAAAGTGCTGAGCCACTTGGCGCAGGCGCTGCAAGACATGCACGCCAAGCAAATGGTCCACATGGACGTCAAGCTCCCGAACGTGCTGGTCGCGCCAGGTGAAATCTACAAACTGGGCGATCTGGGCACGGCCGCGCGCGCGGACGGCAGCATGGAGATCACCGAGGGCGACAACCGGTACCTGAGCCGGGAACTGCTCGAAGGGTCGCGCGCCAACCTCAAGGCCGGCGACGTGTTCGCGCTGGGCGCCACTATTTATGAACTCGCGCTGGGCGCGACGCTGCCCGCGAACGGCGAAGAGTGGCAGAAGATCCGCGACGGCGACCTCTCGCTCTTCCGACAGTACACTAACTCGCTGCAGCACCTGATCGCGAGCATGATGCATCCGGATCCGCTGCAGCGCCCCTCGGCCGAGGAGATCCTCCAGCATGAGGTCGTGCGGCCTTTCTACCTCTAGAGTTGTCAACCCATCAACAAGCAGAGTCTGTGACGTGTGTGAGATTGATTTGGGCCTCCGGCCTCGAAGCGGCGCGTTCGTTTTGGTTCTGGGTAAAAACGTTTGGGTAAAGCCAGGCGCGGCGTCGTGCGTCTCGGAGGCTTCCACGATCTCTTGGGAACGAAAATTCTGATTGGTATTCTGCCGTCGAAAGGACGTCGTTGAAGCCGAACTGGTTTCAAAACAACTCAGGTACGTCCACCATTAAAACATGCAGGTAAAAATGATATAAATTCATAAATGGGTGTATCGATTCAGACATTCTATCGTTTGTAACAGGATTGAGTGCGTCCCCATCCACTTTTCCTTCTTTCTGCCGGTTCGAATTTTCGGTTGATGGAACGCCGACGGAATGGAAACCGAATCCTTCGTTGAAGAAAAACAACGCGAGATGACGCTGTGCGTGGCGCAGGGCGGCGGTTGCACGGATCCAACCTATCCAACCACTTTCTATTCCCCAGCTATACGAGCAGAATCCAAGCGGCTCGCCCAAAGCCACAGCCACAACCACACCCTTCCGCGGTCACAGCCACGCACCATGCCCGCCGCCGCCGCCGCCGCCGCCTCGACCACTGACCTGTCGCCGGCCGTCCGCGCGGTCTGCGAGCGCCAGGACGCTGCAGTGGACATCGTCATGGCCACGATTAACAGTTTCGTGGACGTCTCGCCCCGCTGGAACCTGAACCTGGCCGCGCTGTGTGGCCATTTGCGGCTGGTCCAGCGACTGAGCGCGCGGCAGCCGCAGCTGTTCGACCAGTGCTGCACCGAGGCCATCGACTCGGCGGCCGAGTTCGGCCACATGGATATAGTCCAGTGGCTCCACCATAATCGCAGGGAAGGCTGCACCAAGGACGCGATGAACATGGCCGCGGCCAACGGCCACTTGGCCATCGTCCAGTGGCTTCACACTCACCGGAAGGAAGGGTGCTCGCGGACAGCGATGGACTTTGCGGCCCAGCACGGCCATCTCCACGTGGTCCAGTGGCTTCATGCGCACCGGAAAGAAGGCTGCTCGCGCGCCGCGATGGACAACGCCGCCAAGGAAGGCCGTCTGCACGTCGTCCAGTGGCTACATTTGAACCGAAGAGAAGGCTGCAGCCGCTCGGCGTTTGAGAACGCTTGCGCTGAAGGCCACCGCGAGTTGGCGCAGTGGCTGCTCACGCACCGGCGACGGAACTGCCACATCTCGCGAGGCTTGGACAAGGCGATCGCGTACAGCAAGCCGGCGGTGGTCGACTGGTTGCACGCACTCGCCTATTGGGACAGCGATTACGAAGGCGCCACCGACGAGGAGGACGACAATGCGCAGCTTGACGACGACAATGACGAGTTCGAGTATGAATTGAGACAGTGGTTGCAAGAGGCGGAGTGCGGACATCGACAGGCGCTTCAATATCGGTAGCCATCTATAGTTGTCTTGCCATGAATATTAGAGCCATTGCCATGCCCAACACCAGGTGGTGTTACTATCGTCCACACGCTTGCTAAATCATCTAGGTCAGCTGGAACCTTCATAACATCGGCATGGGAAACATACTGAATGTAGTGCCATCATCCGTCACTGAAATGCGGTTTGGTATCCAGTAGCAGAGGGAAGCATGCAAGATCACAGGATTATCTGACTTGATTTGGTGGAACATCCATTGCTTTTCTGTCCACACCATTCATGGACACGGGTTCTCTACGTGAGTTCACGCTCTGCGGATCCGAATGGAAGGTCCTGTACTCCGACACAGTAGTCGCATCGGCTGATGAAGCGCCGCAGTATCTAAATTGCGCTGCTCCGCAACAAGCCTCCATCTCCACTCACACTTTCACCGCGACCATGGAGATCTCGCCTGCCGTGCTCGCTGTCTGCAGAGCCAAAAACGTCGACATTGATCTCGTGCACCACCACATCTATGGGTTCCTGGATGCGTCCACACAGTGGACGCTGGAGGACGCAGCGGCCGAAGGCCACTTGCGGCTTGTTCAGAGGCTGAGCAAGACCACGTGCAACGGAGACGCCGACGCTGCCGTGGACCTCGCGGCGGAGTGGGGCCATGTGGACGTGCTCCAGTGGCTCCACCAGAACCGCTCTGAAGGATGTTCTACCGACGCCATGGACCTGGCATCCGCCCGTGGCCACCTCCACATCCTCAAGTGGCTCCATGCCAACACCGACGAAGGCTGCACGACCGACGCCATGGATTTGGCCGCCAAGTACGGGCACGTCGACATTCTCCAGTGGCTCCACCAGCACACAACCGCGGGTTGCACGACTGACGCAATGGACGACGCCGCAGCCAAAGGCCACCTGTGTGTGGTCCAGTGGCTGCATCGCCACCGAGATGAAGGCTGCACAAAGAACGCCATTGTGGACGCCAGCTACGCCGGACACGCGGCTGTGGTCCACTGGCTCATGTTCTTCCGCCGCGAAGGGTTGGCTGCGGACGCCATCGCGGCCGCATCCGATCGCGGCCACACGCAATTAGTCCAGTGGCTCATTGGCCACGCGTACTTGCGCGATGATCGCGGCCACCATGGGAACGCCGGCGTGATGCACATGCCCTGGACGCAACGCAACTTCACCTTTGAGCATGCTGCGACTGAGGTCATCACCGCGCTTTAAAATAAATTATAGGCCAATCCAAATGTACTAGTACTCCTTTCTAACCTATCAGAGCTCGTCATTTTTCTGGGCATCAAATCTGTCCAAGATCCGAACCGAAAGGTCACAATCGACTGGATTGCTGCAGCGGTCATATCATGCGCGGTCTCCGATGTGCGTTGGCTTTGGCTGTCGTCGCGGCCATGATCCACACTGTGGCTGCATGGCGACAGTGGACGTGGACCAACTCACCAGGCCCCGGCGAGCGATCTGGCCACTCGTTGGTGTTCTACAAAAGCCAGCTGGTTGTCTTCGGCGGCCGCCGTCGTGACACGACCAAGCCGCACGTGCCCAAGACGTATGAGATCCAGCGCGTGAACGGTAGCCTCGAGTTCTCTTCATACGAGGACAAGATCGCGCGCCCGAGCGACCCTGGTGAGGCGCGCGTCGGCGTCTTCCTCAACGACGTGTGGAGCTACGAAATCAGTAACGTTTAGTCCAATTTGGTTCGTCCACTTCCTAAAACTAACCGCGTGGTTATCTCTCTCTCTCTCTCGTATTATGGTTAGACTGCACGCGGTACGCCGACGACAGTTGCCGCGACCGCACCTGGACCGTGCTCAACGCCGGCGCCGACTGGGGCGGCTGCAAGATCGTCTTCGGCGCGCGCGTGTGCTCTCATCCGTCCGAGCGCTGGTTCCACCGCGCCGAAGTGTTCCGCGACGACACCATGCTTGTCCTCGGCGGCTTCTCGGCGCTCTGTGAAGACTACTGCGACGACATGTGGCTCTTCGACTTTACCGACAACGCGTGGACCGAGATGATGGAGCTGGGCACCACCGTCGCGTCGCCCGGCAAGCGCTTCAAGTTCTCCACGGTGGTTCTGGGTCTACAAATGTTTGTGTTTGGCGGCTTCCGGCTCTGGCACGGCTTTGCCCACGAGAACTCGGTGGAGAGCGACTGGAGTGACGTGTCGCAGTACCCGCGCGGCGGCTACCTGAACGATCTGTGGGTCTACGACAAGCAGACGAACCAGTGGACGAACCTCACGGAGCAGGTCGAGTGTCCGACGCTCACAGTCCTGCAAGAAATCGAGAACATCGAGGTCGAGTGCGTGCTCGCGTGGCCGCTGTCGCGAGCCGGCCACGCGGCGGTCGTGTATCAAGACGCCATCTACATCCACGGCGGCTACCGCACTTTCTTCCCGTATCCGACGACCACGAGCGCTGGAGCTGGTCGCGGTACACTTACCGTGCGTGGCGTGGGCTTCACGCCGTATCCAACGCACCCGTACTACTTGAACGACCTGTGGCTGTACAACCTCACCTCGGGCGTGTGGACCGAGCTGAAACTGAACGACAACGACGACGATGACGCGCGCGACGTCAGCGAGCGCAAGCCCCAGGCGCGCCTCGACCACACGCTCGTGGTCGCCGACGACGTAATTGTTTTATTCGGCGGCTACATGAGCAATTACTACTTTGACGATACGTGGCAGTACAACATCAGTACGCCGTCCACTCGAGGCGTTGTATTGGGGTTAGACGGGTCTAAACGCGTGTCTCGGTGTGTGTTGTGTGTTGCTGTAGCCTTTAATCGGTGGCGACGGCTCGCGACGTTCGTGCACGCGGACTATCCACCGAGCTGCACCGACGACCTCGCCAAGCGGAAGCTCGAGCAGAGCGGCAACTACGCGGAGTTCGTGCCTCCAGCCGACCTAGCTGACGACCTGGATGGCGACTATTTTGCCAAAGAACGACATTATGGCACGCTCACGGTACGCTTGTATTCAGTCTTGAGCCTACAGACCACCATCCTGACTCACGCTCATACTGTCCAGTTCTCAGTGTATGCCGAGCCAACGCGAGGCACATCTGATCCAGTCGTGTCCGTCCAGCAAGCGCGACGGCAGGCGCCAGGGTGGGACGGCTGCAGAGACCGGAAGGACGGACGCGACGATCTGCCGCAGCAGCTGCAATGGCAGCATCCGTCGCAGCGCGCGGGCCACAAGGTCGCGTACAATTCCGTCTATAAGAAGATCTTCCTGTACGGTGGCTTCGGGTTCTCGGAAGAATCCGAGTACCAAGTGGCCAATACGCTCGACGCCGAGCCACTCGCCGATCTGTGGCAGTACGATCTGCGCAATTGTCCGAAGAACTGTTCTCTCCACGGCAGCTGCCACTACGGCTCGTGCCGCTGCGACGATGGATACTACGGACAAGACTGTTCCAACTCGACTTGCCCGGGCAGCTTTTGCTTCTACGACGACATCGAACACCACCAGATCTGCGACCACTGCTGCTTCTCCGGCTTTGAGCACAATGACAACGACACGTACGTAGAAAACGTGCAGAAATTTCCGTGCACCCCTAACAACCTCCACTACTCGAACGGTCTCTGCGACGGCTTCGGGAAATGCATCTGCAAGCCGCCGTTCATTGGTGACGACTGCTCGATCCGCGACTGCGGCCGCAACTGCTCAGGCCACGGCTACTGCTCGGTCGAGTTCCCCAACTCGCGCTGCATGTGCGACGACGGCTGGTTCGGCAAGTACTGCGACGAGCGGCTCTGCCTCAACAACTGCTCGTATCCCAATGGCGTGTGTCTGAACGGCTCGTGCTTCTGCTCGATGGTCTACGAGCCATACAACAACAGCCTCGAGTACCTGCCGCTCATGGGCGAGGACTGTTCGTTTCTGCTTCCGTTCGCGCACGCGGTTGGACGATGGAGCGCGTCACGGATCGCTCTTGTGTTGACAGTAGCCGTTGTGATCGGCCAGCTCATTTAGTAACGAAATTTGGAATACGCAGAGGAATTTTCATTTCTTCACATATTCAACTCAAAATTCATTTGCTGGATCGGCTCTCGAAGACATGGATGTGGTGAGTTCACATGTCCTTTTGACAGTAAATCGATCGAATCGGGTAGTTGATTTACAGACTATTATATATACGTTTCTGGTTCAACTGTGGCCACATGGCTATTCGAGGTGATCGTCTCTATATACCAGACTATTATATATACTGGTATATAGAGACGATCACCTCGAATAGCCATGTGGCCACAGTTGAACCAGAAACGTCTACAGATCGTTGGCGCCTCCCCAGCTCGCGCGACATAAGCTGGTTGACGGCCCTGCTAGACTTGGTGATCCAATCTTCGCACTTTAACTTAAACCCACACGTCCGTGGGTGACGAGTCACGTGGCCTACGTTTGAGCTGAATGCTGCCAGTTCTAGCATCAACAATAAGGTGCGGCAGAGAACAACAGTAAGGTGACGCCAGGCGGTGTTCCCATCAAATACAGCACATCGTACATAAAATAGACGATTTCGATATCACTATGTTGAAGGGTTCGCTGCCTTCCCAAACAACTCTCCCCCACATCTTTCATTCGAACAATCCAATCTTGCTTTGCGTTTGTTACGTCTCACTTCCGATTCTCAGCAGTGTTCTTCAAGAGTCGCGTGGTATCTGTTCTCTGCCTCGGTGGACCAAGCATACTCGAATACTCGAAGTGAAATGCCCCGAAGCTCATGTGGTAATGGGCGGCGCATGTCCGCGCTGCGGTTGGCTTCGAGCCGACCTGACGCAGTGGCCCATGTGAATTGCCCAAGATCGATCATTTGAATGAGCGTCCGAATGTGCGTAAAACGGACAGTCGAGTCAACTTCTCAAACATGGAGGTCTCCTGTTGAATGCACCTCGTTGTAGTGTCGCTAGTAGCTTTCGTGTTGTGAGTCGGGGAGGCTGCTGCTCGGCCACGTTGTCGATGCTGTTAGCGCTCGTTCCTGCTGCTGCGGTGCTACCAAGAGGCTATGATGCTGCAATTCGGGTTTTGACCGCATGGCTTGGCTTGTATGACCTACCCAGTTGGGTGTATTAACAGTCTACTCATTGGGTCTAAGCCATGTCGTCGGGCGCTGCGAGCTCGGTTATGCTCTTTCGTCGACGCATTGACCGTGATGCTGGCGAGCTGACGGTCTCCGCGAGGGGTCGACGGCCGTTGCCGCCTTCTCCCTCTTTGCCTGGAGCGGTGCCCCCAACACCGTCAGTGGCGACCACAGCGTCAAACACGGCTTTGCCATTCATTGATCTCGGCAGTGGTGACGTGACGGTGGACGGCGGGCGTGTCGATGAGCTGGGGGAAGATGGCGCTGCGCCGCTGAGGAATGACGACGGCCTTCGCATCTGGTCGCTTGGCATGCTCGCGACCGACGACTTGCTGCCACCAGCTGCGGGCGAGAAGAACTGGGCCACGTCCACTTTGAGGTGGATGACGTTGAAGAACCCGCGGCGCGTGCGGATGATGTCGTTGTCCAAGATGACGCCGAAGTCAAAATAAATCGACGGCGGGATGTAGCGCTGCTGCTGCGCGGGCATCTCCACCTGGAAAGAATTGCGTACCAGGCTCTGTGCGCGCACAGGCACGCGTAGCAGTTCTTCAAGCGGCAGGCGCTGGTACGTCCCCTTGGCCATCTCGTCACCATCGCTGTCGTTGCTCATGAGCGCGTCAGTACGACGACGAACCGAAAAGTACGCAAACTTTAAACCGAGATACACGACCGCGACCAGCAGCGCCTCGGCGACGATGCTCAGCATAGACGAGTACACGATACTCAGCACTGCCATGGGCGTGGAGAGCTGGTAGTCGAGCGCTTCGTTGAAGCTGTTGGCGTACGCCGTGTGCCCTGGGAATGAATCGGCATCCCAGAGGCGCTGGCCGTCAACCGCGTACTTTTCCCCGCTCACTGCAAAAGTGCGCTTCTGCTCGAGCACAGCGACGCCCGTGCCCATGAGCAGCACTTCGAACGTGGTCAGATACGCACGCTTGACGAATCGATAGGCTCGCGTCTCGCTGGTCGCGACCACGACTCCCCAGAGCAAATTCAGCACACAGATCACGACCATCCAGACGCGGGCGCTGGATAGTACGGCGTGGAGCTTGCCCGCTGACGACTCGTTCCAGGTCCAAATGATCGAATTCGCGGTCTGTAGCTGCCACGAGAGCAGTCCCGAGAGTAGTGTGAGCGCTACGATCGGAGGGCTCCGGTAGAGCGACCGGAACAGGATGGTCCAGCCGTAGGCGTGCGAGAGATGAGCCACGTCTTCTGAGCGCGTACTGCCCAGCAGCGGCAGCAGCAGCACAGTCGAAGTCTCGAGCGCACTACGGGCGTGAGCTGCGAGCAGCACGAGGTCGATAGCGACCACCAAGATGTACAAGTGGCCGAAACTGGAGAAATTAATTTCGGTGTGGTGGGCCACCGTGTGGGCGCCGTCGTCCGCGCGGCCGACCACAAATGCGCTCTTGCTGTTCTGACGGACCGCAAACTCCATGCCCATCACGTTCAGAGCATCGAGCGTCAGAAAGGCTTTGTCACGGTGAAGCGAGAGAAAAGCCGGCGCGTGGAGTCCAACGAATACTGCGTCGAACACGTTGGGCGATGCGCAACCCACAAGTGTGGCGGCTGGGTATTGGCCCAAGTCGCCGACCTGGATGGCCTCCAAACACACGACCGTCCGCAGTGGATAGCTGCGGCCCAGCAAATCCAGCAAATCCAGCAGCTCACGCTCAGCCGCCGAGTTGGGCTCGGCCATAGCAGCGGCCGCAGCAACGGGGTCGGTCAGTCGGTACCGCTGGACGAACTCAGTCACGACGTTTTCTTGGCAGAGCGGTGGCCGTCGATAGAGATAGACGAGCTTACAGGCAGCCCAGGCGACGGCGTCCACACGCGCGCTGGCCACAAGATAGAGGTCGTTAGCGTGGAACTGGTGGCCGGGTATGCCCAATAGACACTCCGTCGCGCGTGCGTGGAGGAACAAGTTGTCGGGCGCGTATAGCGCCTCGCACTTGGCCAGTAGCGACGGCCATCCGCTCAGAAAGTTGACCTCGTCCCCGATCACAAGTGTGGATAAGTTGAGATGCGCGGCCGGTGCCAGCGGGGACGAATCAAGTGTGGACAAGCCAACGGCGTCGAACCCGAACGAGTTGGCCGAGCCGAGCCATACGACCTTGAAGTACAAGTCGCGCAGATCCAGCGAGAAGAAGAGCGCGAGCGCCGCCACTTGGAGCGCCGGAAGCGCCCAGGAGGTCAAACCATTCGCACCCATGACGGAGATCCAGAAAGTAAACATGAACAGGGAACTCCACGAAGCGACGTGCGCGACGCTTCAAGGTGAGGATGCTTTGCTTTACTTGGGGGAATTCATTGGCGGATTCTCAAATTTTATGTTAGCATTTCAGCCAATAGTAAGGTTCATTATAGAATCCGCTCTTTTGATTTTGTGAGCAACGAAGAAGAGTGCAAAATGACGGATGAACTGACTGCCCGGATCGACATGGCGGACACCTTTGTGGACGAAGATGCGCAGCCGCTGCGGACGACTGATGAGAAGAACCAGGCGACAACGCCGCGCAAGGTGGATGCGGCCGCGAATCGGTTCCCATTCTGTATCGTGTGGTCGCCGCTGCCGGGTCTAACGTGGTTCCTGCCGTTCATCGGCCACATGGGCATCGCCACCTCGGACGGGTACGTATGCCGTGATTCAACGTGACACCGGACCGTTCCCACACTAAACCTTTTCCTACACACAGCGTGATGTACGACTTTGCCGGACCGTACACGATCGGCCGCGAACACCTGGCGTTTGGCCCGCCGACCCGCTACATCCAGTGCGACGTGCCAGCCAATTGCGCAGCCGAATGGGATCGCAGCGTGGAGCGTGGCTGTGCCATTTATGAAACGAGAATGCACAACCTCTGCTGCGACAATTGCCACTCGCATGTGGCCACGTG
>JAADWZ010000042.1:0-103443 GCA_023336445.1 Pythium dissimile | reverse complement strand
CGTGGAGCAGCTCGCTCGTGCGTTGGAGATCTTGAAAGAAGGCAGCACCTCGACGGAAGCAGAGCGCGAGGCGAGCGCAGCGACGGCGCTGTCCATTGTGGACTCGTTGCGAGCCAGTGTTCAGCACTACGTCGTTTCCAACACGCTGCTCGACACATCGCGTACAATGAAGCGTGACGCTGCTGACTCTGTAGGAGCGATATTTCTTCTGAACAAGTTCCATCGTCAGGTACCCGAGGCATATTGGACTTCTCGGTCTCACAACTGGATGAGTCCTCCAACAGAGAAGAGCGTCTCCCTTTTCGAAAAGCTCAAGAATCGGGCTGGGCCTACGTTAGATTTCACGAATTTCCTCGCATTTGCGCTTCACACCGCGCGGGTGGTGGACGCCTGCGATCGCCCAACGCAAGCCAAGGAGATCCTCGAGCTTGTTGAACGGCGCTTGGTGAAGCTCAAGCAGCGGGCGCTAAGCTTTCGAACCTTTGTGGAGCTGCTGGTCACTGCACGCCAAGCTGCGGGACTGGAGCCTGTGTTGGGCTCCACCGCCGAGGCGCAACGCCAATTTGAGTGGTACGCGCATAGCCACAGCATTCATGACCAAATGGCATTGCTCCGATTGGATACGCTCTACGGCTGCCACGCGTTTCTGCGTGCACGGTGCGTCCAGGACTTTGACTCGCCCGAATTCCAGCGGTTCAGCGACCTCGTGGGCGCGCGCAGGACGCCCGAGAACGACGGTGTTTTCGTCGACGGCTGCGTCGTTGCTGGGGCGGCGTCTGTCGAGGAGCTGAAGGTGGTGACGCAGTTTCTGTTCAAAGCTGCAAAAGATAGCGAGCTTCACTTCCACGCCCACGACATGGACGTAGGCAAGAAGACACTCGACGTGTGCGGGTTCACGTTCTCAGCGACGGGGATATTGCGGACAGCCTAAATCTCAAGGTGAGCGTTGAGAAATGGGTACATTTTAAAGTACGAGTTTGTCCATTTGAATTTGTCTTCTTTTATCACTTTAATTAGAATTAGTACTCGGTCTAAACACTGGACCGGTCCGATTGCTGGAGCCGGTCCGGTTCAGTTCGAGGTATTTGCCGTCTAATCCGGAACCGCGATGGCTTCTTCAACCTTCGATCGCCGAATCAAGCGTGGGCGTGTTGAACAAAACGCGGCCATCCCGTTGACCAAGTTCAAGCCGCTGGTCGCCTTCCTGCACACGAATCGACTGCTCGTCTACCACTGCAGACTGCGACAGTCAGTCACTTGAGAATCCGCCGCCGCTGTGGACAAGAATCGCCCGGTCTAAAACAGGTCTATCCCGTCCCAACCATGATGCTACTTCGCAAGACTGCCAGCCGCGCGACGACGCTGCGCGTCGCTGAGACGCGCTGGGCGAGCCAGGTGAGATCCATTGTAGACTTAGGACGTGGCGTCGAGATAACCTGGAGACTAATTATCGCGTCCACCATTGCAGGAAGTTGCCCGTCGTTTTAGCCACCACAAGGTCTATCCGAATGCTGATGAGGCAGTCAAGGACATCCCCGACAACGCGAAGCTGTGGGTGATCCCTGCTGGGAGCCGAGAGTATGCGAGAGACTAGACTAACCAAAGGTCTAAATTTTGCAGGATCGTCGGCGGATTCGGTCTGTGTGGTATCCCGGAGAACAGCATCGCCGCGCTCGTCAAACAGGTGCGGCGCTGGTTAGACCACGCCAAAATGAGTCTATCACATGGGACTAACTCTCGCGAACTGTGCTAAACAGGGCGCCAAGAACCTCACGTGCGTGTCTAACAACGCCGGCGTGGACGACTTTGGTCTCGGCTTGCTGCTGCAGACGCGCCAGGTGAGAAAAGCTCGTTTTTGTTCGAGTCTAACGTGTCCCCGGTCTAACGCATCTGTGACGGGTGACGCGAGCAGATCAAGCGCATGATCTCGTCGTACGTCGGCGAGAACGCGCTCTTCGAGAAGCTCTACCTTACGGGCGAGCTCGAGGTCGAGCTCACGCCGCAGGGCACGCTGGCCGAGCGGATCCGCGCCGGCGGCTCGGGCATCCCGGCCTTTTTCACGCCCACGGCGTTCGGCACCATCATCCAGGAGGGCGGCTTTCCGATCAAGCTCAACGCCGACGGCTCGACCAACATCCCGAGCGCGCCACGCGAGGTGCGTCAGTTCGACGGCCGCGACTACGTCATGGAGGAAGGCATCACGGGCGACTACGCGCTGGTCCAGGCCTGGAAGGGTGACACGGACGGCAACTTGGTCTTCCGCGGCACCACGCGCAACTTCAACCAGGACGCCGCCAAGGCCGGCAAGATCACGATCGCCGAAGTAGAGGAGCTGGTCGAACCGGGCGAGATCCACCCGGACGAGGTCCACGTGCCGAGCGTGTTTGTGCAGCGCATCTACAAGGCCGACAAGTTCGAGAAGCGAATTGAGCGGCTCACGCTGTCCAACAGCTCCACCTCGCAGGCGCGCATCTCTCCCGACCGCGTGCGCATCATCAAGCGCGCGGCCAAGGAGCTCAAGCACGGCATGTACGTGAACCTGGGCATCGGGTTGCCGACGCTCGCGTCCAACTACCTCCCGGACGGCGTCAAGGTCGTGCTGCAGAGCGAGAATGGGCTGCTCGGCATGGGGCCGTACCCCAAGGAAGGCGAACAGGACGCGGATCTCATTAACGCCGGCAAGGAAACCGTCACATACCTGCCAGGCTCGTCCACCTTCTCGTCGTCCGACTCGTTCGCGATGATCCGCGGCGGCCACATCAACCTCACGATCCTCGGCGCGCTCCAGGTCGCGGCCAACGGCGATCTGGCCAACTGGATCATTCCGGGCAAGATGGTCAAGGGCATGGGCGGCGCCATGGACCTTGTCGGCAGCGGCAACCGCGTGGTGGTGACCATGGAGCACAATGCCAAGGGCGGTGCGTTCAAGATCCTAAAGAACTGCTCGCTCCCGCTCACGGGCAAGCAGGTCGTGAACACGATCATCACGGAGCTCGGCGTGTTCGACGTCGTGCCAGAGAAGGGCCTCGTGCTGGTGGAGATTGCGTCGACCACGACCGTGGATGAGGTGCGTGCCCGCACGGAGGCGCCGTTCGAGGTGTCGCCGTCGCTCAAGACCATGGAGGACTAGGTTAGACCCAACCCAGCTCCACTCGAATCTATCCGTCAATATAGTGCTGCCTTACCGTGGGAGTTGAATGAGGATCCGAGGACGGTCGACCTGGGACCCTATTTTTGTATCCCAGTCTAGGTCGACCATTCCTGGTCAGGCTGCGTCATTCGAGTTTTTTTTTTCCCAGTAGAGCAGCACGATGGCAGCCCCGGCAAAGAAGGAGATCAAGGAGATCGACTACGTGTCCAAAGAGGCCAACCTCACATCGCAGATCGAGAGCGAGCGGCAGGCGGCCAAGCGCTGGTGGGACGAGTACGGCACGTGCTACTTGGAGAACTCCAAGCCCGAGGACTTTACGTACGAGAACCGCATCGCCGCGATCAAGAACAAGGTCGCTTCGGACAAGTAAGGGCAATACTCTTTAGAGACAGCGCCTGAAGCAGTAGGTTGAATATGGTGGATACTGTACTTGTGCAGATACCAGCACGCGACGCTGCACACAACCTCAGCCGACTATGGCTGCCGCCCGCCGTTCAAGGAGTGCTTGCGGAAGAAGATCTAGTGGCTCGCAATCCATTCGTCTCTGCGGCCGCGTTTAATAGATTCAATTAAATCTTCACAAGTCACCATAATCGTTTCCAGTCGTTTAGTCTAGATGCGCCTCCCCTATGTTTTCTGCGTGCGTCTAGATGGCGACTGCCTGGTCAGTTCATTCTTGTTCAAGTTGCAAATGACACCAGGCGTGTGAACCATTGAGAGACAAGCACTCCACGGAGGCGCTGGCGGCGCGCATCCTGCCACAGGTCAGCGTCTTTGACCTGCTCTAGCTCTCGTGCTTCCGCTCGAAATGGTGTGCTGCATCTTATGGTCTGTTGGTCTATTTGGTTGTGGAGGTTGGAGATCGCGCCGCTAGTAGTACGGCACCAACGAGTAGGTTAGTCTTGAACTGAGACGCGGATAAGTAGGTCCATCCTGAGAGCGCGAACTCGTTAAAGCTCGGTAAAGCATGGTGGCGTGATCTTGATCATTGGTTGAGAAATGAATGCCGCGCGTCTATCTAGCGCTTCAATGTAGAACACGGTGAATTGGTTATCAGGCAGGCGGTTCTCGGTCGGCAGTCAGAACGGGTTTGCTGGCGACGTCGGATAGGCCGGCGCTGATCCACGGCCACAGTTGTGGCCCGTCGACAGACATTTGTTTGTAGTCGATCGATACCATTGGTGATCCGCCAGCAGTTGCGTAGTTGATTGTTGTACTTGGACGCGTGCAACGTTAGTCCTGGCGTCCACCCCAGGTCTTCTAGCCAGGAAGAATAGTCGCGTGCAGTGGACGCTGCAAGCGAGTCGCCATGGCTGTTGGATGCGGTGTTGGCGCAGACGATCCGATGTGGCCCAACGGCCGTCGTACTTGTCACGGTGGCCGCCGCATAGACCATCAGAACCACCACAACAATGGTCGTCATCCTCTTCTTCGTCTCTTCTACCGTTGGTGGTCTATCATAGACTCTATGTCATTTACTCTATGTGGGCTAATTAGACATTTAGGTAGCCGCAGCGTTGCTTCGCGTCGTGCCCGTTCTGGATTTTTCAGCCTCTTGCAGACTGCCACACGTCGCAGAGAGTTGAAGAGTCCTTCACAAGAGTGTCATGGCACTCGAGTTCAAACCACAAAAAAGTCGTGTGATTGTGTGGTCGTGAGGTTATTAGTGTAGACTGTGTCAAAGTGGTCAGCCAGGCTGAGGCAGACTATTACGTTTATTGGGAGCTCACACATCGTTGCGTGTTCATTGGCCACTTATGCGCTGGTAAACGAGGTTTTATTCGTGAGTAATTCGGTCCCCCAGGCTCTGGGTTTTCTATGCACCGTCCACACACCGTTGCTGCCTGGCGCACGTTGTCGCTCGCCGCGAGGGTGGACTCAATCCGTTCATCGGAGGTCGAGTCTAAAACTCTTCAGTATCGATCCTGAGTCTCTATCCACCTGTATAACGAGAGGCCTATCCAGCCGTGCGTGTGGCGTTCAACTGGACGACGCCACAGTCTATCCGTCTGTCTATCGCTCTATTGGCGTCAGCGCCTCTAAACGCCATGGCGCCGTCCTTCTCCGAAAAGTTCGAGGACCTCCAGGACCACATTACGACTCCGGAGGTCGAGAGCGAGCTCGAGTCGTCGTCGTCGCCTTCGCAGAACACCATGCCGCGGCTGTTCTCGTCGTCCAAGGCGTCTAACGCATCCAACGCGTCTAACGCGTCCTCGCCCCAGGCGTCGAACGCGCCTTCGTCCTCCAAGGCCGCGTCGAACGCACCCTCGTCTAACCGGTCCAACTCGTTGGCGTCGCGGTCGTTGGCGTCGCCCGCGGGCTCGTCGGTCTCGTCGGCGTCTACGGCCTTCGACCGGGAGCTCTTCCAGAAGCTCGAGGACGTGACCTCGGAGCTCGACCGGCTCGCGCGGCTCTCGGAGACGCTGCCGCAGACCCGCGAGCTCGAGACGGTCCAGTCGCAGCTCAAGCGCGCACAGCGCACCTCGAGCGTGATGGTCTCGTCGCAGCGCGAGCTGCTGGACAGGATCGAGCGCCAGGAGCGCAGCTCGTTCCGCCGCTACTTCCAGTTCAACCGCGAGCACAAGGTCGCGTCGCTCAAGGACACGCTCTGGGCGCGCATGTCGGAGGCCGCGACGCTGGACCGCGAGCTGCAGCAGCTCGAGCGGCGCTCGGACACGCTGCTCGAGGCGCGGCGCAACACGGTGGACGCCTCCTCGGGCAGCGACCACGCGCTTGAGGCCGCGCGGCTCGCGCTGCGCATGGAGGAGCTCGAGCGCGAGCGCCAGGACCTGGTGGGCACGCTGCTCCACACGGGGCCAGCGGCGCCCGAGACCAAGCAGCTCAGCACGCGCATCGCCATGTACGTGTCAGAGATCCGCGCGTCCGAGTCGATCCAGCGGCAGGTCGAGCGGTGCGCGGCCATGTACCGCGAGGCGCTACGCAATCTGCAGCACGCGCTCTCAGCGCTGCTCTCGGCCGCGTACGGCGGCTCGCTCAAGGAGTTTGTCACGGGCCCGTACCTGCTGGCGGTCGAGGCCGCGCACCAGATCGAGGCCGCGTCGCACGTGCTCCAGCCCGAGGCGCGGCGCCGCTACCGGTCGTTCGCGCCCGACCTGCTCCACGTGCGGCCGCCCAAGTTCCCGCAGGCGATCGTGGACTTTGCCAAGCGCGCGCGGGTCAACTACGACCGCAAGAGCTCGCTCTCGGTCGAGGGCACGCGCAAGCTCCACGCGGCCGAGAACGTGATCGTGCTGCTCCACAAGATCGTGATCCAGAAGCTCGAGCTGCTTAACCAGTGGCAGGCCGACGTGGAGCAGGACGTGGCGCGCGCCACGGAGGCCCACCGCCGCGCCGAGAGCCGGCTCCAGCAGCAAATGGCGGTCATGGCACGGTCGGCCTCGGCATGAGCTTGGTTCCGCTAATTTATCCCAAACTTGCCCAAATTTTCCAACAAAACAAGCCAAACAAATCAAACACACGTACACAATAGAGCCATCACGTGGACCGAGACTACTACAGTAGTATGTAAGCAGTTGAGGAAAGTACAGTATGGATGGATGTGGGCTGCTGGGCTTGCTGAATAGTGTGGATTGGGTGCCAACTCACCACTCGGACATGTCTGGCGCGCCGTCCATGCCCGGGTGGTTCATCTGATTGTCCGCCGTTGGGTCGCGGAACAGGCGACTGTTGAAGTGCGTCTGGAAGTCGGCGGCGTTGGCATTGCGCGCGCCAACATCGCCCGGGAAGAGGTGGTGCATGGACGGTGCTTGCTGCTGGTGCTGGTGCTGCTGTTGGCCACCGAGGCCGTACACGTCGTTGTGCGCGTGGTGCAGCATGTGGCTCGGCGGGGCGTCGCCGTACGCAAAGGCCCCGGCGTTGGCGCCGCGCGCGTCGTTGGCCGGCGGCAGAAAGTTGGCGCGCATCGCCGTCGGATCCGAAAACTGCGAGCCCATCGAGCCCACCGACGCCAACGCGTGCGGCTGCGAGTGGTGCTGCTGGCCCATGCTCGTCGCGGCGCCCAGGTGGTGCGAGTGGTGGAGCATCTGCTGCTGCTGCTGGAACGAGTGCTGCGGTGGCGGCTGCTGCTGGCTCTGGCGAGCGGCCACTGGCGGGGCGCGTCCTGGCGGCGGCAGCCCCATGGGGTCGTCCGACGACTGCGACTGGCTGTGGCTGCCGAACAGATCCTGCGGCGTGGGGATGCTGCTGGCGGTCATGGACGGCGGCTTGGACAGGTCGCCGAAGAGCGGGTGGCTGGCGCCGCTGCCGCCGCCGCCGCCCGTGCGGTGCGCCGCGTTGTGAAGCATGCTCGCGTGCTGCTGCTGCTGCTGTTGCTGATGCTGCTGTTGCTGCTGTTGCTGGAACCGCTGGAACTGCTGCTGTTGCTGCTGCTGCTGCTGCTGCTGCTGCTGCTGCTGCTGCTGCTGCTGCTGCTGCTGCTGCTGGAAGCCGTGCTGCGGCTGCGACTCAACCACGGCGGACGCGTGGTGGCGCTGGTGGCCGAACTCGGCGGGCTGGTGGGCCTCGCTCAGTGCGCTGAAGCCCTGCGCCGCCGGCTGCCGCGGCTGAGTCGGCGCCGGCATCTGCGGGAACGGATCGCGCACAGGCGACACCTGGTGCGCGCGTGCGGTGCTTTGGGTCGACGACGGCCGTGGAGCATGCGCTTGCGGCATTTGGAATGCGTGCGGGAGAGACGGCTCGGTCGACCGGAGCATGTCGTCGCGAGCCTGCAGTTGCTGCTGCTGTTGCTGTTGCGCGCGCTGGTTCTTCCGTTTGGACTCAGCCTCGCGACGCTGCTGCTTGGGCGGCTCGACCGCCATTTGCGGCGCCGGCTGGCGCGGGGCTTGGTGTGGCAGCTCTTGCGTGGGCATGGGGAATCGACTCGTCGTTAGCTGCACGGCGGGCTGTGGCGGCGCCCTCACCTGCGCGGGTGCAGGCTTTGCTTGCACCTTCTCCTGTTGACGCTCGGTGGTGTGGTGCTGCAGCTGCTGGTGCTGGTGCTGCGCCTGCTGCTGGTACAGCGACGGCGACGGCTGACGGTACGCAGGCTCCGCGCGAGGAACGACCGTCGCGGCGCTCTCCCACGGACTCGAGTGCGCAGCGTTGCTGGCACTGGCAGACGGAGCGGTTCGAGCCTGGTGCGCAGCCATCAGCTCCGGCGTCTGCTGTCGCTGAGCGCTTTGGTTCGTCGTCTCCTTGTGGCCACTCGCGGCGGCGGCTTCGTGTCGCGTCGCCTGCTCGACCAGCTCTTTCTTCACGCGCACCGACTCCACGCACTGCATGTGCGAAGGCGCCGCGGTAGCAGCAGCAGCCGGTGGTGGCAGCGGGCGCGCACTGGGCGGCGCGTTGTACGCGATCGCTCTGGTCGGCGACGCCTCGTCGGACGACGCGTGCTGGCTCGCGTCGCTGTCGCCCGAGTCGATGAGATCCACGACGCGCCCCATCGCCGACGGCTGCGCTACAGTCAGGGCGACGGGGGCAGTGGCCGTGGCATTCGCAGCAGCGGCGACAGGCGGCGCCAACGAGCCCATCGTGGGGGCGGTCGACACGCGCACAGGCTCTGGCTTGACCACATCAGACTCGGTGGCTACGGCTGGCTCCACGCGTTGGCGCTTCGGGTCCTGGTCGCCTGGTCGTTGGTCCTCTTCGCGCGCCCGCTTGTCCTCAGCGGATCCTCCTTCCCCTGCGTCCACTGGCGGCTCGCTCTCATCGTCGAGCTCTTCCAACTTCTCGACCACCACTACGTCCACGTCCTCCACGACGATCGGGCCGCCGCACTTTCGCAGCAGAATCTCGGTCGTCTCGACCACGTCGTCGCCCAGCAGCTCGTCCTTGGCGATCTTCAGCGTGACCTGCAGCGTGTGGCGAATGCGCTGGCGGTTGGCCGCGATCGACTTGAGATTGGCCCTGTAATTGGCGATCTGGCGCTCGAGCAGGCGGCGCGACTGCGGGATCTTGATGCGCGCAAAGAGCGGCACGGGCGACGGCGCGCGCGCTTGGGCCGGGTCGGCCGGCTCGTTCTTGACCTTCATCGCCTCGAGGCGCTCCTGCAGCTTGGCCGACATGGTCTCAAAGTGGCGCTCCATCTTCTCCCACTCGTTGATCATGCGCGCGACGTCACGCAGCTTGTCCAGCATCACGGTGACCAGGAGCTGGTCGCTGCTGGTGATCATGTGCTTGGCGATGAGCCGGTACGCGGGCAGAAACACGCTCGACACGTTGCTCGAGCGGATGAACTTGCGGCGCTGCATGACGCTTTCGAGTAGCACGTGGTTCAGGCGGATGCGATCCTGGCAGCTCTTGAGGTCGCTCGTGTACTGGTCGATGAGGTTGGCGATCTTCAGCACGGCGTTCGACTCGGACGTGCGGGTCTCTTCGAGCTCCATGAGCTCGTTCTCCGCGACGCGGAGGCGTTGCTCCCCGCGCGTGACCAGCGCGTCCGTGGTCTGCTCGAACTGGCGCTTGGACTGGAGCACTTGGTGGCGCAGGTCGAAGAGCTTGACGAGCTCGTCCATGTCAAACGCGTTGGAAGCGGCGGCCGCGCCTTCACCGTCCACGTCTTCCACGGCTTCGCCGGCTTCAACGGCGTCGTCGAGGTCGTCTTCCGTATTGGCCTTTTTGCGCATTTTAGCGAGTTCGTCGAGGCCGCGCTCCACCAAACTGACCAGGTCCGTCTTGGCCAAGTGGACCAGCGACGCGCCCGTGCTGTTGGTGATGATGCCCTATTTGCCAGCCACCATGAGCGTTGAGATTCGCCACCGTAAAGAAGAAAGTTGCAAATGGCAGAGACGCTCACCGTGCGCTCGCTCTTTGACGACACTTCCTCGATCAGCTGCTCTAGCAGACCCACGAACCGCTCCTTCGCCTAGCAGTAGAGACCCAACATGCCCGTCAATGCCATTGCACGCGACAGCAACAGTCGATCGAAAATCAGCCAGCGCCGTACCGGCAACTTGGACGACACAGAGTCGCCCGCCACCAGCGCGGATTCGTCCAGGAACGACGTGGTCGAACCGGTTAGACCCGCGAGCGACGGCAACTCGGCGTCCTCGTCCGTCTTCTCCTCCTCCTCCTCCCCTCCTCCCCCACTCACCACTCCATCTCCCGCGCCTGGCGCTTGCTTGTCCCCCGTCGAAGCGCCAGCCACTGCCACTGCCACTGCCACTGGATCGGCCACTGGCTCCGGATCGGCCTCGGTCTCGGCCTCGGTGGCGCTCTCGGCGTCCGTGGCCGTCTGCACCTCCTCCTCCTGCGCCTCCTCGTCCTCCTGCTCCTCCTCCTGCTCCACCGCCGAGCGGCGCGCCAGCACGCGGCGCGTCTGCTTCAGAAAGTCCAGGATGCGGTCCGCCTGGTCTGTGATGCAACCGTCGCAGAACCACGAGCCGCCGCTGGGAGCCTGTGCCGCAATAAATAATTGAGTCACCATTGGGGTTAGACGCGGGATAGACCAGAGAGAGAGAAAGAGAGAGGAAGAGCCGCACCTTGTCGAGCGGCGGGTGCGCGCACTGCCAGTGGGTGCGGCGCTTGCACGCCGTGCAGGTAGCAAAGTCGCTGGTCGCGTCCTTCTTGCAGCCCGAGCAGCGCTGGAGCTAGAACATTTACCCCATTTGCCGTCCGATAGACCCGCGGTTTAGACTCTTTTGCTACGTCCCCCCAACTTTCCACAGACGAACGTACCGCGGACGCCAACTGTTTGGCCGTCTCGGCCGAGCTGGTGCTGGCGGCTGCCGACGACGCTGACAACGACGTTGGCTTGAAGCCCGGGACGACGACGCCGCCAGCCGCCGCCGCGAGCTTTTTGTCCTTGTTGACAGTTCGGGAGTTCGGCCCGCGCTTGCGGATGTTTAGCCGGTCCTTGATGTCTTTTAGACTCTCGCCGGACGCGGCCGAGAACATGGTGGACCATCCAGCGTCCGTCTTGAGAGCTATTGGGGGAAGGGATAGACGAGGACGTTGGACGCGCGCGGTGTTTAGACCAGACTAAACGCAGCAGTTAGACGTACAAGGATTCAGCGTGCGTTTCATCTGCAGCGCACAGGGCACGGGCGAGATGTAGATGGTGTCCTTGAAGCGGATAGACCCGTCGGTGAGCAGGTCCGCGTACACACGCTTGCGGTAGTAGGACACATAAAGCTTCTTGGCGCCTAAAAGATACGCGTCAGACCGGAATGTACAAGGTCTATCATCAAACGGTAGACGCGCGTACCTGGTGTGAGCAGCTTCTCCTCGATGAGCTGCATGAGCACAGGGCGAGCGTCTCCCTATAGCCATCAGTGAGCGGTTAGACCACACGTTTCTCGGCTTCTCAGAGGGCCAGAAAGAGCACGAAACGCACCATTTTGACGACCACGGGATTAGTCTTTTAGTCCTTCAGTCTATCCGGTCGTTCCGGAGCGGATGCTCGTGCTGCGAACGCGCTTCTTCCTGCGCGCGCTTCCTTCCGTTGCGTGCGTCGACGCGATGAGCTCCAGGGAGTGTGGGTCTGGGCGCCAAAATGGCGAGGTAGAACTGCGTTTAATCGAATAAGTACGACTGTACACTTGATCTGAGTCTGAGCTGGTCTGGTCTAGGAATAAACAGAGTGATTGTCAGCAAACATTCAGACTATTCACTTGGCATGTTGATTCAGTTTATTTATGATGAAACCATCTAAAGTCAGTGCACTTAGGTGAGCAGTCTTTGCTACCGTACTTGAGAGACTTATTCCACAACAGTTTCGTCAATCTCTCCTGTCAAAATGGCAACGCCTAGCGCGGCATTGCCAATCGTGACGTACGTCAAATGCGAGCGCGCGATAAAACAGTTCTTCGAGTGGTTGGCGCAAGCGCGCAACGGCGATGTTGCGCGCGTTTTATCTTCAAAACGAACCGTGAACACATTGGTCGTCGCCATTTGCGAACGAGCCCATACCAGCGACGCTCTTTTCGTCTCTTCTGTAGCTCTATCCGCGCGCATGCACTAAGCGCCGGTATAGCGGCGGAAAAACGCGCTTCTTCATCGTTGAGTCCATGTGTCGAGGTCGCTCGCCACCTTTTTGAGCCGTGCGAGAATGTGCGCGTGCCCGTCGTCGGCCGCGTCGGCAAAGAACGCAGTCATGTGCCCTCGCAGCGTGATCGCCGACTCACACGCTTCCAGTGCATGCGGATAGAGCTGCAGCAGACCAGGAGACAGCGCCGTGGGCTGCTGGGCGATGGCGCCAACGACGCGGTCGTAGATGTCGAGCGGCTGCTTCTTGAGTCTAGACGCGTCGTTTGTCGATGCGCCGACGTCGCGCGTAGCAGCCAGTTGAGAAAATATTCGGTCGCGCGCTTAGACTTGTCATAGGTGCCGCTCGGGAACGTCGCCTCGGGCGCGGAGGCAGAGACTGACGCCGGCGGCCGCTTGGCCGGTTTGGCGCGACCTGTGCGGCGAGGAGCCAGATTTGACTGGCGATTAAACTGGTCGCCCAGTTGGCGGGAAATGCGTGTCCCGAATGAAGGGACGCTTGAAGCAAGCGATTCCTTTCTTATGAACATCTATGGTGGGGTTCAAGTGTCCCTGGATTCGGGACGCTTGCAATGTCCTTTGCATGGGTTCTTTCTTCTCCACCAGCGCTACTACCAGTACTAGGCGGTGCTGGCGTTGCCCGTTGGCGCTTTGTCGCGGCGTTCAACCACGACGACATGTGCCTTGGATCTCCTCAAGGACTTCTTAGACGAGTTGGTGAGAAGAAGCGACCCACTGCCCCGGTTCTACCACACGACACTTCAGTACCATAGCTCTTGCGTTCGTCTCCTTCTCGGAAAAGCGGAAGCCCCAGAGCTCGATGGACGGCACGCCGACCTGGACACCGTTCGCGTGGAACCGCAGGCCGATCTGGTTGGCGTTGTCGACAATGTAGCGATGGATCTCGTCAAGCTGCTCGCGCGTCTCGGCTCCGGCGGCGATGCAGTTCTCCATGCAGATCATGGGCATGTCGTCGCTCGCCGCCTTGGCCGCGAGCTTGCCGAAGCGCTCGAATACGTGCGAGTCTATGCTCTGCACGTGGTGCATGCGCAGAAACACCTTGTATCCAAAGAGCGACTCCAGTCGCAGCATCGCACGCCGTCGCCCAGGCCGTGGTTCACTAGCGTACCACTCCAACTGGCGCCGCGCCTCCGCGGTGGAGCCCAGCGCCGGCTCGAGCTCGGCGTACTTCCGCGCCTCCTTCAGCAGCAACACGAGGTTGCGAGAATTTACTGGGCGCTGCTTCGCTATGAGCAACCTGCGCTCGACCAGCTCAAGCACCTCGCGGGCCTGCGCCGTGCGGTTACACGAGACGAACAGCGTCGACGCGTGGTCGGCAACACGATAAACTCGACGAAGTCGAGCTCGGAACGGGCGCGCAGCTTGAGCTTGTCGACGCTGTGCTTGAAGGCACCTTAGGCGCCGGGTAGTTGTAGATGAGATTGTGCGGCACGGGTGGTGACGGCGGTATCTGCCGATGAAACTTGGTCAGCAGATGCAGCGTGCGCAGCCCGTCATTGGTTTCGCGCAGGATGAGGTCGCGCAAGAATCCTTGGCTGCTGCTGGACGTCGCAAAGTACTGCAGACTTGTGCGAAGCGTGTCGACGATCTCGAGCGCCGCCGTTGCTGTAGTCTCACGCTCTTCGGGGGATAGATTGTCGGCCGGCTTGAGCGAATCCAGCAGCTGCGCGAGCCGATCGATGCGTTTTTCCGCGTCCACTTAGCCTATTTTTTCCGTTGCTGTGGCGTCCTGAAGCCCCGCAGCCTCGAGCGCCGCAGCGATCGTGTCGACGGCACCGCCATTCGCAGCAACCGCCTTTTTCTTCCCCATGTTCTTCTTGTTCTTTTTCTTCTTGCCGTTGCTGCTGGTGCCACCACTGTCGCCATGGACGGCGTTGGTTTTGATCGCGCACGCCGCCGCTTTGCGGTCGATGCCCGCCTTCGCCGATTTGAGCGGCCAGGCGCTCTTCTCCACCGCTGCAAAGTCGCCCGTGCGCTGGTGCTGCATCGTCTGCCGAGCCGCGCCTGCTTGGCCTTGGCGCACGTCGGCTTCTCCGCGCAGCTTGGGGTGACTCTTCTTGTACTCTTGGTACCGCGCGTCCTGCTCGTGGTGCCAGCGCACCATCTCCAAGACATCTCGCTCCCACGGGACATTCTTGGTGAGCTCGTGCACGTGCCTACCTGCTACGTTCTTGTGGGTCACGTTCGCGCCCATGAAGAGCAGCAGATCGTACAACGAGCGGTCGCCTTGGTGCACCGCGATGTGCACGAGCGAGTCTCGCGTGTGGTACGTGACAACATCCACGTAGCGACCGTCGTTGGCCTCGAGGAGCAGCCGCACCATGTCCGCGAGGCCGCGCTTGGACGCGCTGTGGATAGCCAGACAGTTGCAGAGCGTGGGGTGTTGCGCGAGTGGCGCGTCGCGGGGCTTGTAAAAGTGCTTTGGCTGATTGAAGAGGGCGCCCATTTGCATGAGCCACTCGACGAGCACCAGATCGCGCGCTCGACCGGCGCCGCGTACAGAATCGAATAGAGCTCCGTGTCGGCGCCAGGAGCCACACACGCGAGCATGCCCGGGTCTTCATGGATGTGGTCCTTAAACGTGGCGAGCTACCCGCCCTTCAGCGGTGCTTCGCTCGACTGGAGCATGGCCATCAATAGATGAAAGGTATTTCGTGTCGCCTCAGTTTCTTCCACGTCGTAGATCGATGACTCGCCATACTCGGAATACAACCACCCGACTTCGCCATCCGGCAAAACAAAGTACGTATTTTCAATCGATTGCGGCGTCATCGCGCCAAACTTGCGCGCGATCACGTCAGCGGCTGTGCGGCAACATGCGCAAGGAGTGATTGCCGTCGCTTTCCCCCGAGTGTGGAGACGCTCTAGGGTTCTCGTCCGCGATCGCCTGCATCCTTCAGGGGTTGCAGCCCATGCCCATGCATAGCCGCGGCGTCGGCGCATCAACAAGAGACACCAAGCTACAACGAGTAAAAGCACCACCATCTTGTCTCTTGTGGTCGGCTGCGAATCCGCAGCGCTCTTTCTAGCAGCTTTGATGCAGCTTTATCGTCTAGATGTCAGGCCTGGACCACCGTGGCCACGCTAGGCGAGCACGTGGCGGTGTTCGTAGCCGAGTCAGCGGTTGAGGCGCGTGCAATCATTTCCTCTGTCGGTTAAAGTTGGGGCTGCCGCCCAGTCAAGCGGTGTACGCACCACTTGCGCATGGTGTAGGGGCAGCGGACAGACTGAGGCGAATGCTCTGGATCAGCGCCACGAACCCGACCTTGTGGAGTTCATGACCTGGGAAGACGAGTACACATATCGCATGTGGCAACACCCTCGCTTCCGAAGCGGTATCTGATGCCAAAGCAGGGTATGGAGAGATCGACAAGCAGCTTCTGAGCGCCGATGACATGTGCGACATCCATACCACGACATACCACACGAATGAAGCATTCGTTCGTGCAGATCGCAGTCAAGCTCGGCGATAGCGCGCACTCGACTCTGCGATTGGCTGATTTGGATCGGCGCCGTCTTTACCGGATACTGCATAGTGTCCTCAATGCCACCTAGAGTGCGCTGCACCTTCTTGCCCCTATGGTGTCCAAGTTCGCGTTCCGTCGATCGAGATTTGCTGCCTTGCTTCTCCAAGAAGGGTATCCGTAGTGGCTCACTGTTGGGTCACTCCATTTGGGTGCTCCTAGAGGAATCTTTGTCAGCTGCGGACGATTGATTTGGGGCTCACAAAACGCTCGTCGGTATCGTTGCTCTCGAAGGGCTCCTCATTTGAAGTTGATTTGTTGGTGTTAGTGCTAACGAATACTCGATCGTTAGCCCTCTGGTTACTGGCCCCGAATGTACCCAGTGTAACCGCAGCTTCTCGGCGAGATGTTCGAAATTCCCCACAATCACCAGCCTCACCATGGCGCGGTCGCCACCTGCCTCTGCCGGCGCAATCCCGAGCGGTATCTACGCCCAGTACAAGCGCGCGACTTCGTACTTTCTCCACTGGCTGTTGCGCGCGCACAACGGCGGAGTCGGCGCCTTCGAAGACGCCGCACCACTCCCGAAAGAGCCGCTGGAGCTCTACAACCGCGTGGTCGCGGCCATCGCGCGCGAGCCCACAGCGCTCTCTCCGTCGCAGCTGCAGTTGTACCCGCATGCACTGGAAGCGTGTGAGTCAGCGATCACGCTCCGTGCGCGCGTCACGCTCACGTTTGGTGACGCGGCGGACGGCGCGCACGCGCACTTTCTCTCGCGGCTCAAAACGTGGTTTCGACTGCTCAAGAGCGCGTACGGGGTGTTATCTCCAGCATCGACAGACGCAACAACCTCCCCGGCCAGCAGCGACGGCGACGCCAACAACACGACCGTGCCGTTGGATTTCTCCAACTACTATGCTGTGCTAGCTTTGCCGGACGACTACTTTGCCGCAGAGGCGGAGCCTGAGCGAGAGCCCAACGCGTCTCCTCTTGTAGCCCGTCTGTCTCCGCAGGAAGAAAAGGTTCTCTTCGACGAAGCGTTCGCGCAGGACCTGCACACGGAGCTGGCGTGTCTGTTTATGGAACTGGACGAGCTCAGCGAAGCCGTGTATAGCGCGTTCCATGATGTCAAGTGCGAGACAAAGACGCTGATCGAAGCCACAGCGGTCGCCAAGATCGCGATCGAGGCGGCGCAGTCCGTGCTCGCGACTCTGCAGCTGCGGTACCCGGCGATCCGCGACGGCGATGACCTTGTGACGCTGATCCGCGACCGCATGACGATCCTCGATCTCGACCAACTGCTCGTGCGTGTCATGACGGCGTGGACGCCTTTGGACGAGGAGGAGGACGACGAAGTGGAACAGGAGCCAGAGTACCGATACGTGCCCGGGACGATCCTTGCGGATGTGCTATCAGTCGCGCCGATACTCGTGAACTTCGGTCGCCGAATTCGCTCTCGGCCCGGTAGACCTCTCGCAGCGCCCCCTGACGAAAAGTATGACGAAGAAGAGACCTCGCGGAGAAAGCTGATGGGTCTCACTTTGATGGCGGAGCAGCTGCCGGCGCTGCACAATTTCCTGATGGAGATTCGGCAGCTCGACGCGCTGAGCTCGGACGACTTTGGTGCGATCTGGTTCCTGCCGCTCTTTGAGGATCTCAGTGCGAAAGGTACTGTGTCGATGGAGCTTGTATTTACTTGTATCTGCTGGGTACGCTCCGTGGCCGCGCTTGAAGGCAACAAAGGACTCAGCCGCACGGTCAGTCTGTCGATCATGCATCGATGGGATTTGGAAGACCGACTGAGCCAATCGATCGCGAGCGCGCGTGCTCACAACATTGACCCTCCAACGTTGGAGAACTGGCAAGAGTTGCTAGCCATGATTCACCAGTCGACAGACTATGCAGCGCTGCTGCGGTTGAACCCGCTGCTCGCAGGGTGCTTCCTGACCTTCCACCAGATCCGGTATCTCTCGCTTGGCCACGACGTGATGCTCATGAACTCGCGCTTTCGAGCGTTTAGCCACTTGTACTTGGCCCTCCGAGACCGACGGCTGCTGGACGAGATCCCGTTCGTGGAAGATGCCATTCGCGTGTACGACAGCGTGCTGTTCACGCCGTCTCGCGCGGCGGCGTCCACCCACGGCTCTTATGCGCGGTCGTACCTCGCGGCCCAGAGCCTGATGCAGGCGAGTCGGAATGCGATTTTGAACGGCCGCGCGTTTTCGGCGCCAGAAGCTCCTACATCGGCGTACGAGCGAGTGCGGCTGCCCCACTTGGCGCGCTCGCTGAAAGTGATGTACCTCAAAGATTTGGCCGCACCCCCACCTGGATTCAATGCGGCGTCGTCGTGGAAGAGCTTGCTGTCGGCAGCGTCGGATCTGTTCCACGAAGAACTATTCCACTCGCGGCTCTTGTCCAGGGATATGACCAAGCTCAACGACGACCTCACGGATCTGTTCTTCTCGCTATGTGACGAGCTCTGCCGTCGACCGCAGCTCGAGAGTATGGTGGAGAATACCGATCGAAACGTTCACCCCATCCAGGCAATGAACAGTGCATTGGAGTACGTCGTCGTCTTCCCACTGGTTCCGTTGCTCGATGCTTTGCAAGACGACGAATCGATCAACCTCGCCGCGGCTCCCGCAGGACTTGAATCCTTCCGACGCGAGAGGATGAGCCCCGCTGCCAGTGGAAGATTGAGTGACGTCGCGTTGGCCTACTGTCGTCACGCTGCCTCGGTCATTTCTCGTCGTTTTGGCCGCTTGACTCCATCGCAGATGGAGAAAATCTACTTTACGCTCCCACCGACGCCAGCGTGGGCTGCGACCGAATTCGGCTCAGCGCACTTTCGTCACAAAACGCCAAACTTCGACGACCCCGAGGCCTTCCTCGCATCTCACCGGGCGACGGGCAAGATATTGGATTCGCTGATGGAGATGCTGAGGACCAGCCAAGGCCCGCTGCGTGGGAAAAAACTGGAACGTCTCAAGCGAAATGTCATCGCGCATCCTAGTCTGCTTGCAATGGCTTCGATGGATCACGAGCTGTGTACGCTCTTGCACCACGCTGCGGCTGGTCCCGCGCGCGACCGTCGAGTTGTCGAATGGCTCATCCAAATGGGGGCGCTGGACGTGGAGCCTCCGCACTGCCGCGCCCCCGAAATCTTGCAGTCTGCGGACGACAGCAGCTGCTGCAACGCGCTCGCCGTCCACTGCGCGGCCAACGAAAAACTGACGGAGATAGTGAAGCTGATCCTCGCCGCAGGCAACTTCCGCGACTTGGACACGATGACGTACCGAACCAAAGAGTCGCTCGTCCACATCGCCGTCAGCACGGGCAACCGCGAGCTGTTCTCGTGGCTGATGGCTATGAGCGCAGACGTGACGGGTCGAACGTCGTCGGGCAAGCGCGTATGGCACCTCACGTCTGATCCGTCGTGGAAGGCGGAGATTTTGGAGATCGTTGATTTCCAGAAGACGCAGGCGAATCGGAGGCAGTCGAAGCTTGCAAAAGGCGTGCCGACCGCGTCAGGTACCCGGTCGGAGCAACTGTGGAGGTCGCTCCAGTCGCAGCGCGACGCGGAGCGTATGGCTGCGACTGGAGGCCGCACAGCTCCAGCTTTGACCACCCAGACCGAAACACTGACTGAGTCTGCCGTAGAGACGAGTGGCGGCAACGGAAAGAAGAAGAAGAAAAAGAACAAAAAGAAGAACAAGAAGAAGCAGGCCGCACATTCAAACGGTACGAGCGACGTGACCTCGGCGTCCAATTTGATGGAGCAGCTTCTCGTCTCGAACCGCACGTCGGAAGTCACGGATGTGAAGATCCAACGGTTGTCCGAGGCACTGGACAAGGTGAAAGTTGGAGCGTCGAGCTCGCGCGAGGAGCGCGAGGCCAGCGCTGGACTTGCGGTTGAGATTCTGGCCGAGTTCGAGCACATCGCGGAGAGTTGTTCGACGGTTCATCACTTGATTTCAAGCTCCAAGTTGCACGTGCACATGGAAGACGCTGCGCGTGCGGTGGAATTGCTGGACGCGTACTATCATCAGCTGCCGAACACGCGGATTTCGTCAATTAAGGAAGCGGACATCGAGTACCATCGTCAACTGGTGGGTCAGGGGAATTCGTCGGCTCAAGACGCGTACGACAGACCGCTCTCAAACGTGGAGAGGCTGTTTATTGTGTCGGGACCTAGCGACGATGAAGCGTTCTACACGTTCTTCCAGCTTGTCTCGAGAGTCGCGATTGCGCTGAGCGCGTGCGAGCTCAAGGCTCGCGCCGAGAGTATTGCGGCTCTGCTGGAGCGGCGACTGCTGGCGATGCCGCGCCGCACCGCGATCTTCCGACAGTTGGTCGAACAACTCGTCGCGTGGCGGCAAATGACGAACGCGGAACCGCTTCTGGGCACCACGGCCGACGCACAACGCCAGTTTGAGTGGTACTCGTGCACCCACGGAATGAACAGCGAGTCACTGACCCAGTTGGACAGGTTCTACGGCTGCAGCCGCTTCCTGCAGTTGAAGATCGTTGGCGGCTTCGATGCGCCCGCATATGAATCGTGTGTCGAGCATATCCAAGCGATGTCATTACCATGCCGAACGCTCGTGTTCATCGACGGCTGCATCGTCGCTGGTGCCGACTCTTTCCAGGACATGAAGGAGACAGTCGATTTGGTTGTACACGCCACTCTGACAACTGGGCTGGGAATTGATTTTGGGCAGTCGAGGTTCGATGCAAGTTCGGTTGTGCTCATGGGCTTTGAGTTCTCTGCCACGCAAATCATCCGACATGAGACCGTCAAGTGGTACTTGTAGTGGCTCTTTCTAGGTCTTAAGGTCAGTTGATGATCATATTCCGTTGGTGTGCCCGAACTCCTAGATACCGACTGTGAATGAAGAAGCAAATTGTAGTAATAGCACTCGACATCCCAGCACCGATTCAACGAGTAGTGTGTATTAGCAGCAACCGACGAGCAGTCGATTCTTCGAGTTCAAAACTAGAGCGCCAAAATGAAGTAGCCAAGCACTTCAACTTGGCGCACAATGTCAGCCTTGGGCGAGGAAGATAGCTTGAGTGTGTTTGTGCACCCCACATTAGCTCTCGCGGACAATCTCTATGGCGGAGAAATCTGAAGCCCACAAAAGACATCGTTGTCATATCCTTGGCGGTGTGATCCGGACGGAAGCGAACGCCGTGGCGCATCGCCGCGGCCTGGACAGCGTTTGCCGACGCATCCAGGCTCTCCGGTGTCTCATCTCCAAGTGTGATCGTGCTAGCCGCGTAAATGACTGGGACTTGCACGTTGACGATTTCGCTGACAATCGCGTCGTGGGTGATTGAGTCCATAACACTCGCGAGTTGCAGTCGACGGAAACACGCGCAGCCGTACATCATGTCCAGCATTCGCAGCATCATCAGCGCAGAAATACCGTGATCCCTAACTTACCAGGCAAAGTGCCGCACAATTTCCGGCGTCGACTCAGTCAGCGGATGCAAATCAGCGTCGAGTCGCTTTTGGACATATTGCCTCACCATCTCGTGGAATCTTGGGGTACGCTGCTTGATCTAGAGTAGACGTCGCTCCCACAATTCGAGCACCTCCTTCGCGTGCGCAAACCGACCGCACCCAATGAACACTTTGGCACTGTACGCAGCCAATTTTATGAAGTCGAACATGTCCAGATCTGAGCCTGCGCGCTGAACCAGCTTCTCAAGTGCTGTGAGAAGATTTTCCCTTCTCCCATGCAGTTCTACCTGACGGCGAGTGGAGCAAGAGGCGTTGGGGGCAGCTGACGATGGAAGTTGGTCAGCATAAAGAGCACACGTGACGCGTCTGTCGCATCACGCAGCATCACTTTGCGAGAAAACGACGCATAATTGTCGGTGTCGACAAAGTATTGCAGGCTCCCGCTGAGAGCATCTACAACTCTGACAGCTGAGGCGGCTGCAGCTTCACGTTCAGCCTCAGAGGCCGTACTGCATTGGTGGAGCACGGACAAGAACCTGGCCACTAAGTCTGCTCGGGTCTCCTCGGCTCTCACACTTTCTGTCTTCTGCTCCGGTGCTTGGCCCGATTTTCCGAAGCTTAGCTGCTCCAAAAGTTCAACAGCAGCTATGGTGATGTCATCGTCATCGTCGGCACGAGGTTCCAGTTCCTCCTTCTTTTCCACATTCTACTTCTTCATCCTCTTCTTTTTGTACTTGTCATCCTCTTTGACTGCAGAGCCACCAGGGCGCGCTGGCGTTTCACGAATGGGTTTTTGCTGCACTCACAGCATTAAAACCCCGTCGCGCGCGTCGACATGTTGCTTCACAAGTCGGTCTCGGAGCTTGTTTCGTACACTGTGGATTGTCTGTGTCACCTCAGTATCAGCCATGCGCCGTTCGACAGTTTCGACGCCTTCTCTCCCTTTCGCTGAACAATCACTTTCTCCAAATGAAATGTTTCAGCATGGCATTCTTGGCGTAGTCATGAACATACTTCCCAGCAGCGTTCTTGTGCGTGACATCCGGACCCATCTGGAACAGCGATGACGACGATATAGTTATCTTCGTTCTTGACTGCAATATGCGTCAATGTTTCCTTCGTGTAATACGTAATCGTGTTGATGTCACGCTGACGGCCCGAATCCAGGAGCAACCTTGTCCAGAGGCCAGCCTTGGCAGCACTATGAACCGCTAGATAGTTGCAAAGCTGGTCGTTGCAGTCGTGAATTGAATGCGTCGGGCTGTCTCATCTCAGATTTTTTAAGTGCTGAGGCTGGCGCTTCAGCGCGCCAATCTGAATAAACCACTCGACGAGACGCCACGTGCACACCCGACCGCTGCCTGGTGGAGAAACGAACATAACTCTGTGTCCGGGCCAGGAATCACCATCCCCAACAGGCTGGGATGAGCAACGACATGACTCTTAAACTTGGCTTGCAAGTCACCTCGAAGTGGCCCATCGTTGGACTCCACCATTCCATAAGAGAATTGAACGTCGCGAGTGGTGCTTCCGCTCGTCCATCGTCACATGCTGCACCATCATCAAACTCGAGTTCGACCCAAGTTGGTCCTTGTGAGAATGTGTAGTACGTGGTCTCTGGCTCACTTCGATGATCAAAGCGGCCTGACAATTCATTCGCCGCATCCCGACATAGCGTCAACAATGCAACACTGCATTGAGCAGGAAACTCCGGTGCGTGCGCTAAGGTTTTCGGTTGAGCTCCGCGTCGCCGAAAAAAGTCGGCCGTCCTCGCAGCGGGCGTCGAAGATCCATCGAGATTAAGCCCGTCTAGCAACGGCAGCAGTGGAAGCATCACACTGTCAATCATGTCGTGAGCGACTTCATGAGATCTTGCCTTGCCTGAATGGACTTCCAAACGAAATCTTACTTGGCCTTCCCAATCCAGGATTGACCACACAGCTTCGATGGTTTCCGCTAGATCTTCGCTCAGCTTCAGCATATCTTTCGATAAAACGCGCGTGTCGAACAACTCGGCAGCGCAGAGATCCACCCCTCAGCCAGCACGGAGTTCCACGACCTCGACTGTGCCACACCAGACTGCAGCACCGAGTAGTCTCTTTTCAGTAGTCGAGCAACGCGAGACAAAGCTGGAAGCTGAAAATCCTTGCGGGAACGCGCCATGAGTATCTCATTTGGTGCTGTTTTCCCACTAAACAGAGCTGTGACAGCGGACTCGGTCATGCCAGTGCTCAATAAGTAAGTACGCGTAAATTACCCGTGAGTTGGCTTGCTGCCCGCCGGCTTGAAGATGTACCCTTCGTAGACCTTCATCAAGTCTTCACTAAGCGGAACCGGTCAGAGCAATTCGCTGCCTCGGATAGCTGCCTCCACCAGCTCTAGAAATGGATGGTGCCAGCCGATCTTCGAGTTTCCACAAATGCATGATTGAGAGGTTGACATTTCTACCTAGTCCGGCGTCTCCTTGCAGCGCTGTGACCGACCGGGCCCAACACATCCCAACAAATATGAGCTCCACAGACACTTCGCGCGTCTCGAAGCAACGCTCAAACGGCCGAAGAAACCAGCTCATGAGTGAGTTTGGATCAACGTTGGTGTTGTTCTTGCGATTCCCGCTGGTCATGTTGTACATGAGGCCGAGTCGCTGGGCGAAGAACAGCGAGATGGACGAGATGTCCGGCACCACGTCGTGCGGGGTGTATTCTTCGTGGTATATCTCTCCGATGACTGCTTCATCGATATCCGAAACGTCGGTCAGGGTGGGTCACCAGCAACTTGGTGAAGCTCCAAAACGCCGACGCGGTCTTGATAAAGTCAAACAGAATCGTATTCATACGTGGACTTCCTGGGGTCTTGCGGCTGCGAACACGCCGCCACGACTGCCTCACGGAGCGCCACCAGGCTCGGAAGAATCTCCCCCACCATGAATGCAAGATCTCCCGCGTAGCGTACTGCAGGGTATCGCAGCGTAAAGTTGGCGATGAGGGACTCGGCGCAGTCGTTGGCGAGCTTGGTGACGACCGTCCTCCACCAGCGTCTTCTTGTGGGTCTTGGCGTCGAAGAACGCACTGTGCACGGCCTCCACCAGCTTTTCCAGCTCCATCCAGAAGCACGCCAACTCAATCAGCGTGTCCGCCAACAAACGCCTCTTCCAGCACGCGCTCGCGCTCCGCAGCAGCGACAGAAGGCTTTGCCGACGCTTTGGAGAGCACGGGCGACTCGACGCCACTGTCCGTGAAGTAGTAGTCCGGCAGCGCCAACATCTCGTAGTAGTTGGAAAAATCCGTCGTCGAGGCAGCACGCCCATCTCCCCTCTTGGCTGAAGCACCACGGGCCTGCTTCAGGGGCGCGTGTGCGTGTGCGTGCGCGCGCTGCAGCGTGGTGAACCAGCCCTTCAGTCGGCCCACAAAGTGCGCGTGCTGGACGTCCGCCGAGTCGGCCAGGAACAGCGCCACGTGCGCCCGCAGCGTGATCGCCGACGCACAGGCCTCCAGCACGCGGCAGGAGCTGCAGCAGCGCAGGAGAGAGTGCCGCGGGCTCGCTGGCGATCGCGGTGACGATGCGGTCGTACTCGTCCAGCGGCGACGTGAGCTTGGAGCCAACGCCAACGCCAACGCCAACGCTGGCGCGCGCGCGCCGTAGCCAGCGGAGGAAGAACGCGGTCGCGCGCTTTACTTGCCGTAGGTGCCGCTGGGGAAGGCAGCGTCAGCGCCAGCAGAGGCCCTGGCGGCCTCGGCCACCTTGGGCTTTCTCACTATGGTTTCGATAGTTGCCGCCTTCTTTGACCAACGTGTCGCCGAGAACGACTTCGCTTGGACTTCTCGTCGTGGCAAGCCAGCTTGACAAGTTGGCTGGCTCGCCATGAAGACCAAGCGTTTGATCGAGGCCGGGTGTTGTTTTTGTTATGGCATGCGCCGGAAGAAGACCAAGCGTTAGTCGCGGCTGCAACGACCTCGCGCTCCGTGGCGTCGCGCAAAGCCGGGACGGTCGGCATTGGTCCGGTGGCTGCTCGCTCGAGGTCTAGGCCGACGACGCGCAGTTGCTCAGTGTGACCACGTTCCAGACCAACGGATCGCTCGCTCGCTCATGTCGCGGTCCACACGCCGTACGAGGTGCTCGGTGGAGCTGGGCATCGACCCAACGCGCACGGGCGTGGTCGAGCGGCAGCGACCGTGGTGGAGAGACAAGCGTTCGCACCGCTCGCGAGATATTCCGTTCCTTGGGGGAGGCGCTGCTGGTGGTACTGCAACGCTACTCTTGATGCTCTCACCGCTCGACGGGTTTCACGCTTAAGGCGAGGCGGCCGTTGACGTGGTGCTGTACGCGCGCGACCAGCACGGCAGTTGGAACCGTGCCGGGCGCGCAGGTGCCGTTGGGATCACTTCTTGGATTCGATTGGCTGCGGCGGCACCAGGAGATGGCGGCGTTTGTGACGCTGTAGTAGCGACGAGGGTCCGTTGAGTTCTTGTTGGGTCAGTATGTTGGATTTGTATGAAAATAAATCAAATTTCGTGGAATGTTCTGTTATCTCTTTGTATCCACCTTCCCTCGGATAGCTCGAAAGAAAACAAAACATTTCTAAGAAAAGCCTGCACTGGTGTTGGGATTCCGACGGCAGCGTTGGCTCTTATCAAGCGCGGGAGAACAAAACGCTCACAGGGAAATCACAAAAGCGATCATTAACTTAGGAGTGTTTTGTTTTTTCTGTTGGGTTCCGTAGATTGAACACGACATGCAAAAAAAATGCCAACCCAAGCGGCGGGTCCAGCGGCGGGTATCGCAAAAGAGAGACGGAGGGAGAGAGAAAGCGCGCGTGCCGCTTAAATGTCTTCGCACCACTTGTTCTCCTCGCGGATCATCTGCTCCTCCTCGGGCGTGAACTCGGCCGTGATGCCGAACGTGGCGCGGATCTCCTCGGGGGTCTTGCCCTTGATCAGCGTCGCGACCTTGGCGCAGGTCAGATCCAGCAGCGACTTGATGTCCATGTAGTTGGCCGCGAGGATCAGCTCGAAGAGCATCTCCTGCTCGAGCTTCTCGACAAACTCGGCGTCCCACTCGCTCACGGCGTCGCGGATGTCGTTGGTGCGCAGCGGCTTCTCGATGTCCTTCATCGGGTTGTTGTAGTGGTGCTGGCAAAACTCGATCACCTTAGTGAGCACCGTGCCCTTGACGTTGGGCAGCGGCACGTCGGGCGTCTCGTCGTCGTCCTGCTCCTCGGCCGTGAGCGTCTTGACCAGCTGCGACACGGACGCGACCTCGGCGAGCACCTCGAACTTCTCGCCGTCCTGCGAAACGAGGTTGACCTTGCTCATGATGGTGTTGGGGCTTTGTTGGTGTGAGATGAGTTGGCCGCGTTGGCGAAGTTTGCGCGTTGGAAGGCGGCGGATTCGATTGTGCGTGTGCTACTTGCCCACACGAAAGATGGCGCTGGAGCCAGGGGCTTGTTTTCAGGTGGCAGAGAGGAGGGGCTGGGTCGTTGGGTTCCAAGGCCCGACCATCACTCAGCTCTCATATCACAAGTTAGCATTATCGATGCCATCATGGAAATTCACTTGAGTATAATTATAATATTTGTTCATAGAGGTTTGTTTTCTACCTAATCTTGCGACCTGTCATGGTAATATCGTCTGTTATTCGTTCTAAAAACATGAGCCTGTAGAGGAATTTTGACAAATCGTTCTGAACATGTCCCTCGTTTCAAGCGAGTGTACCCATCCATCACTGGGCATCATTACACGTGTAATGATCAATCCATGCAAAATATCAGTTCTCTTCATCATACTTCTGTGTGTCCTGGTTCTGTAGCTCTAGATCCCCGCCGGACTGTTCGCTGTTCCTCCACCCCGAACTTACCAGAACATGGAGCCGCTGGGCACCGAGGCCTTGTTGCGCGAGTAGCGCATGTACTTTTGGTCGTTGAGCTTGTCGCCCTGCGTCTTGTCGAGCTTGCCCGTGGCCACGAGGCTGCCGCTGTTGGCCAGAGACGAGCCACTGCCGCTGCGGCTCGCGTGGATCGTCGTTACCGCCGAGCTCTTGCCGTCAATCGTCGGCATGAGGATGTTGCCGCTGCCCGACGGCGAGCGCGAGAGCTCCTTGGAGGCCTTGAGCGCCGCGTGGAGCTGCTGCATCTTGGGCTCAATGGCCTCCATGAACTGCTGCTGCGGGCCGATCACACTGCCCGGGCGACAGATACGCAGCCAGCCGATGAGCTCGTGGGCCGTGAACTGGTCGTGCTTCATCATGTACGAGCCGATGCACGTGCCCGTGCGGCCGAGCCCGGCCTTGCAGTGGACGGCCACGGCGCCCGGGGTCTTCTCGCAGGCCTCGATAAACTTGAGCAGGATGGGCATGGGCGCGTTCGTGCCGTCCGGGTAGATCAGGTCCAAGTGGTCGATGCCCGCCGAGAGAAACTTTTTCTCGTCGTACTGCTTCTCATTGAGGCGCACCACGAGTGTCACGTTGCGCTTCTTGAAGTACGGGATGTAGTGCTCCGGGGTGAGCATCACGTGGCCTTGCGGCGTGCGGCTGTACGTGTTGTGCGGTCCAGCGAACGCGATGAACTTGGGTGAGACCCACGTGAGGTCGCCGTTCTCCACGCGCTCGAAGTGCTGGTATTCGTGGAGGTCGAACGTCTTGGTCGAGATGTACCCGACGTGGATCGCGCGCTCGAGGCCCTTGAGGCAGTCGAGCACCGACAGGTTGAAGGTGCACACGCTTGGGGTCGCGTCATGGAACGGCGGGAAGCGCACGCGCTCAAACGGCTCGTACGCCTTGGTGGCGCTCATGCCTTGGTAGAGCACGGCCCAGCACGCGAGGATGCACACGGCGTTGGCGCGCTGCTGGCCCTGGGCCGACGAGTAGAAGAAGATGCGCTCGCCCGTCTTGACCGCGTTCGCGAGCTTCTTGTTGAGCATGTCGGCGAACACGAACGTGTGGCCCAAGTTGAGCGGACCGAAGTCTAGATAGAAGTTCCAGTACACGAGCTCTTCGTCGATCGAGAAAAAGTGCGCGCCGTTGATGCGGGGCGGCGCCTTCTTGAGCGCGACGTACCAGAGGCGGTTCGGTAAGTACTCGACAGCTTCCTCAAGACCAGGGATCGTCACCGGGTTGGCCATGGTGGTTGAGCTGGGAAGGGAATGGAATGGAGAAGAGGCTTTGGAGTGAGCTTGAAAGGCGCGGCGGCTGCGACTGGGTTACGACGAGACGACCTGGTTTGGCCTGGTTTGGTGAGCGGACCGTGCGAGTTGTTGACTTCGCAAGAGGCTTTGTCGGTGAGCGCGCAGACGAGTTGGCTCTGTGGGGAGAGGCTGTTGCTTTGCTGTGGACGAGAGCTTTTTGGAAGTGAGGAAGTTTGAGGTCCGCGCGTGCGGCGAGAGCACACCACCATCCCGGTGAGTCACTACTCATGGTGGTGAACCATCGTCCTCTCGCTTCTTTACACTTCGTTGCCCGCCATGCTCTACGCTTGGCTGTGTTTGTTGCAACACGCGTCCTCATCCTTCTACACCTCGTCACAAGTCTCACATCCGTTCCTTGTCTGGACAGCACGTCTCTCTGCGCACCTCTCTTGAAGTCTTATCGCCACCTGTGAGGGCCGAGGCCATCGAGATCTTGGTTGCGCCTCAGTCGTTTTGCTGGCCCTGAGTCGGTGAGCCAAGCCTCCATCAAGCTCTTGCATCATCCTTGTCAGATCAACTTGCTCGGATGACCAACAGCGTCGAAGACGGAAATAACTGGCTCGTGTTCTGATCTTCGGGCACATTGTGCCAAGCTCGCAATTCTTGTGCAACTTCAACCAGCCCGAAACGGATATTGCTTGGTATCATCCGTTTTGGAGGAACTTCTCACTATGTTTGGATGAACGCATCACTTTGTACACTGCGGGATCCCCCCAGCAGTGTGCGTTTCTGCTGAAACGAAGGACTTGCTCTACACAGGGTCGATCTTCTGCACTCGTTTTACGGTGGATTACCGCAAGCTGCGAAGAAGTAACTCACTATTTCTGGTGTGTGACCGAGCTTCTGCAAGTGTGCACATTAGGTTGTCGATAACGAATTTCTCGTTCTGTCGGACAGCAGTTTAAAATCCCACAGAAAACAACGAGAATGGCGTCCGAGACCGATTCTCTCGCAGCTGCGTGCCGACTGCAACACCAAAGGCGACTCCCGTCCATGCCAGCCGAAACGCCACAAGCACCACCGACTCCAAGCGAGACACTTCCGAGCAAGCGTGGGGATCCAAGAATGCAGCTTCGACTCTCCGTCCGACTCGAGCGAAACTGGTGACACTTCTTCGACGAATTCTGATCGTGTTCGCCGCCGCGTTCAACATCAACATGTCCGTCCAGGCGTGCATTGCGTCGAATCGGGTTCTCGTCGGTCAGTTGCGTCCTGCTGAACCGATCGTGCCGTATGAAGCCAATTTGCCGCAACCACGATGTATCTCTTCGCAAGCGACTCGGACCAATCCATCCAGTTCTCGACGGCTGGCTGTCCAACTCGCTCGTTGGTCGACGATGTATACGCCGACAGCTTCTCCGCTTTGTATTCTCTGCTCTTCAGCACGGCACATCGTACACCCTCACATTTCTCGCTCCGAGTGCCATTGAGCTGGTAGCACCTATCGTGGACTGCACTCGTGGTGCATGAGTGTTCAAAGACGCTACAGCCGGAATGTTCTTCTTTCTCGTGCGCTCCAAAGCCAGCCTCTTCGAAGCTTCAATTCTGGTCATCAAAGCTTCAAACCAGGAAATGAACGTCGTTTCTCGCGGCGAGATGGGGTCAGCAAGTGTGATGACGCTCGCGACGGTAGACGACATGACGGCGTCTTCGGTCACGCACCGCTTCCTTCTCTCGCTTGGGTACCCGTTCGAGCAATTCGACATGATGGTCTACGAGTATGTTGACACGACGGAAGACTACTTCTGGAAGCTCCGAAGCATCCTCAGGGACAAGACACTGCCAGTTCCTCGGACGGTGATGACGTGGTGTCGCGGCGGTATCTACCGGAAGGCCGAGACAGAGCTATCCAACATCAACCAAATCATGTGGCTCCAACACTCGGACCCAAAGCTGGTCGTACAAAGGATGGTTTGGTACGGGATAGCGATTCTACGCGACCCCTGGGCGTGGACGCACTTTGTCCATGGGCTGTTGGCGTGGACCGTGCTGTATCACGTGCTCATCTTGCTTGTTCTTACGTATCGGAATTTTCGGGCGCGGATCGGAGACGCGCTTGTTTCCATATCTTCGTCGCTGGCGTTCCGCGGAGTTTTGGTGTTTCTGTCCATGGGAATGAAAAAGTTTTGGGCGCTCAACGAATTCGCATCGACTGAGGTGACGCAGTTCACTGTCGGGGGGCGAGATGCCAACGGTGCGATCACCCACGCGGATCTGCTCGCTCTCTACCTCAGCCTGGTCGCCTTTCTCCGGAAAATACTCAAGGAGCGCATTAATCCGGCTTTGACTGTACTTCTCTTCGAGTTGGGGCACCATTTCCGCGCCAGCTTCCTTAGGTGGGTTCCAGAGTTCACGCAGCAAGTCATGGCAGCTGGGTTTACGGAGTTCTCTCAAGAAACCATCGTCAGCGAAGATGACTGAAGCTCCACCTCGCCGATGAAGCTGTTGGGCCTAAACGCCTTGGACCCGCTGACGCCGTCATATCTTGTCGTTTTCCTCATTTCGATCATCTCCACGCTCGTTCCTCTTGTGCTGATCACGCTTGGGAAGAAGGCAGTGTTTGCTTGGCGTAAGCGGGTGAACGCAGAGCTTCACGACAGCAATCTCGTGACTCCGGTGAGCCATAGCAGCAACATGAGCAGCGGCCGAGAAGCCTCCCAGGCGTTCTGTCTGTGAACCAACTTCGAACTAGCCACTGGAGCCCACCTCGCCGACCAGTTCAGACTCTTGAGCGACTATGCTGATTACATTCGCATCAAAGGGCTCCGTTTGCATCAGCGGACGGCATCTACAGCAATGGATTTGTGATTTTCAACCACAAGTTCCTTGTTCAAGCGGACGATTTGTTCACCATCGCGATGATCAAGCTGTCTCGAATTAGATTCCGCAATGTGTACGCATACGATGTCGACGGCCACAGTGTGGGGGAGATGGCTCGGCTTGTCTACCCGGACACGATGCCTTTCAGCGATCTTGGAAATATCGACATCGATATTTTGACTTGAGCCAAGAGTTGGACATCGAAAGGCATTCAGCCGAGCCAGCCACGTAAAACGCAGGCAAAACATCGACACATAAAATAACGACCGCACTGCCAAGAAAGACTCCGAGTTCGCAGCTACTTCGGGGGCAGTGACAACTTGAGCTGATCAAATAAACAACCTGTTCAATGACTGATTTCGCTGCCATGCCTAAAACCCGTGCATGAACATGACGATCTGCTCCTGGATTCGCTTTTTGATCCCCATGTAGAACCGCAGGTCGGACTCGATGTCTTCTCGGTGCATGTCGTTCAAAATCGCGTCATTATTCGACAGAGTGCGGTAGCACTGGTCAATGCTCTCGTTGACTTTCCGCAGGCGATTGTGCTGAACATCGAATTCGTCAGGAGGTAGCACCATCTCCTGAGATCGCGTCATCGTCGTTGTAACAGCAGTGTGAAGACGTTTGTGTGACACCATATCTCGAGAAGACGGGAGCTCCACCAAATCTGTCGACGGAAGTGGCTCACGCCGACGTTTGCCTGGGGCCCGCCGCTGTGTTGGCTCAATGTTAGGAACACTGGGGTCAGCCGTTTCATAGTCTGAACTCCCCGAATCATCTATCGAGTTGATCGCGCTCGAGTGCAACACCATATCTCGAGTCTGGACTGGACCTTTACCCTCATCGATACGATGTGACTCAGGGTCTTCACTTTGTGCAGTTGCTGCACGTTTGAGCTTCACTTTTGTCTGCTTTTTCTTTTGTGCCGGGGCTGAAGCCATGGAAGTGGCTGCGGATGGTGCATGGACTCTGGATCGAGGCGGGTCGACAAGCAGCCCACGCTCCGCCGCAGTCTTTGCTTGATCTTCGAGGAGCCAATCGGGAAGCATCTCAGGATTTTGAAGTTCAACAAATCGAGGCCTCTGCTCAAGACCCAAGCTCTTAGCCGACATTTCAAGCTCCGGTGCATTCGCCGGAGGGCTATGTTTGTTCATTTTCTTGGTCTGTGAGCTGGATAATGTTGTCCCATCTCGTGCGCTGGCATTTCTTTTCGACTGCGCCGGGCGCGATGTTGTAGACAAAACGGGTGCGACTACACGAGCACGAGGGGTTTCAGCCATAACCAGCTTCTGTAGTTCAGTCTCGAGCAGCAGTGCCATATGAAGATATAGCAGATCAAGTCGGCCACCACACGACTCCAGGAATGGCTTGACCCCTCCGTCTTTCACCGATGCGTTGTTGACCCGTCGATACATCGCCACAATCTCCGTCCACATTTGCTGCAGCTTCTGAGCCGTGTGGCTCAGAATTGCGCTCGGGTTGACTTGTTGGAACAACGCATCTTCAAAATGGACCTTGTCATAGAACGAGTTTTGGCACAGAAATGAAATGTGCACGTCTCGCCAGAACGCATTCACGTCCCCAGCTGCCTGCACGGGCACGTTCATCTCGCTCCAGCGGGTGTTGAAATCGGGACTCAGCACCACGTTGATTAGCCGGAAACGGCAACCACGACGGGCGCGGATGCTCGATGAACTGGAGGCTCTTGGTGCAGTAGTTTGCGCTGCAGGAGCCGCACGAGCCGCTGGGGAATCGCGAGTCTTTGGCTGAGGCTGAGCCACTACGGTAGGCTCGAACACTTGGTGAGGTGCAGCATCTGCCAGTGGGATAACCGGAGCATCTGGAGCGGGTGGAGGCGCGTTCACGGATAATGCAGGTGAGGCATCAACTGTCAAGTCGACGGTCTCAGGCTGAGTGGTAGGTTCTACAATCAGTGCGGGAACTGGCGGTTCCGGTTTGGACTCGACAGGTCCAAGACCCGCCACATGAGTCGTCACTGGAAGTGCAGGAGTCTGGATCCTAGAGACTGAAAGTTCGGACATCGTCGAGACTGAAATCGACGCATGTGGAGCTTGAATACCAGAGTCAGTAGGAACCACTCGAGCATTCGGCGAAGGAGTAGGTACCGGTGCAGGAGTGGGCACCGGCGCAGGAGTAGCCACCGGCAAAGGGGCCAGCGGCGCACTTTTGCGATGTGATGCGGGACGCCTGGAATTTTTCGCACCGCTCGCTCGCGTTAGAGACTTTGCTGTGGCAGTCGCAGTAGTTGCTTCCGTGGCCAGATCAGTCGATGTAGCGGGCGGCTTCTCCTCCGCATTCGGGAGCTCAGGCGGATGAACCCCAGACGCAGATGTTGCAGCATTCGCAGCAGTCACCACAGGTCGGCGAATCGCCGAGCGTTTCCGTGAAGAAGAGCTGACGCGGATGGGCGCCGGCGGTGGCGTGAGTCGAACCGCGCGCGATGCTCGCCGCCCGGTCGTCTTCTTCTGTGACTGTCGCTCAAACATCGCGAGCATGTCGGCCTCCTGGAGCAGTTCCACAAACCGCTGCTTGGAGCGTAGAGCTTTCCCTTCTTCTTGATTTCGCGGCTGGATCGAGAGGCCGCGGCGCACACATTCTTCACGCAGGTGGTCGACAGAGTGCTGCTCGTACGGCGCGCGCAGCCCGACCTGCACGGCCGGCGAGCGCCGCGGCCGCAGCGCGGGCATTCTCATCACCACTGGGGGCGTTGGCGTCGCGCGTGGCGTCGTCGTGAGTCGCGCAGGGGACGCCAAAGCGGCGGCGGACGAAGGAGGGGAAGGGGGCGACTGTAGGTTGGCGGCCGCGCGGGTCGTGCGCTTGGCCTCGCTGTCCTGTCGCGCAGGAGACGATAGCGGTGCGGACACCTGATTTTTGGAGACAGGCGTCGTGTTCATGGCCAGCAGCGTCTGCTGCTTCATCGCGCGGCGCGTGGGCGTCGTCGGCGGCATGGGCGTTGGTTTCCCTTGGCGGTGCTTCTGAGGCGGATTTCCCCGCCCTAAGAATTGGGACCATCACTCTGGTGAGGTGGGAAACGGGTTCCACGGGCCATTCATTTTAGAAACGGGTCTGGGTAGAGCCTGACGGGTTTGAAACGTATACTACCCCAAACTCCTTTTGAGCAGTATTTTAGACCAAAAAACATTTAGTGGCTTGACTGGAAATTAGGAGGAAGAGAGGGATCGGGATGGGTTAATCGCTACAAAGTATGTTCTTGGTCTCCGCTGAACCCATCTCGTAGACGAGACACGCAGAAATGAAAACAAGATCAGTAGATAATCCAAACCTGGAACGAACAAACTGATAGAACAGCATGAAATGACGCCTGTTGTTCGATGTCGTGAGTCACAGCCGCAGATGGGAACAACGCGACGGTGATGGGGTGACCCCCTTTTTTTCCAGCTGAATTTCGCGCCTGGCTGAAGTGGGAGCCACCAAGCCATCATTTTTATTAGACACTGAGCTCTGTCTGTAGCCTTGCGTGGGTCTCTTCGTCTGACACGCGGGCGATTTGGCGACTCTGGCACTTCCCGCTCGCCGTGATAATTCCTTCAGTACTTGAGCCTCCGGAGGGAATTCAGACTGAGGGACGCGATTCTGAGGAGCTCATTCCCCATTCAGATCAAGCGACTTCCCTCTGCTCTGCTCGCCTCTGAAGCGAAGCGCGCCGCACGGATACACTGTCGCCAGTTCGAGTACAGCGGCAGAGAGTGGAAGATTCACCAACCAGCAGTTGCAGCTCAGGAAGTTTCACATGGCACTCACCAGCGACAAGCTCACCAGTGGATACACCTCCATCTCCGTCTCCGGCGAATGCGACCACGAGTCATCGTCGTGGACCATGGAGCTGTCGCGGTGGCGCGTGCGTCTGCGCCGGCTCAAGCGCTGGTCTAAGTACGAAGGGCGTGCGAGCGACGGCCAGTTCGACACGCACGACGTCCCAGAAAGCGAGCGGCTGCGGAGCGAGTCCCAACCAGCGCGTGTTCGTCACTCACTCACATCGCTCGGCAGTGTGTCCCTGAGGACGACCATCTCGCGCGCGTCGCCGTCGCAACAGCAGGGATTCCAGTACGAGCCCGTCGTGCCGCCTGTGTGCATACCCAAGATCTACCGCCAACAGGACCGTCACCGCGGCGTACGAGTGAGCGGCGACCGCGTGCCGTTCACTCTGGACGGCCACAGACGCCGCCGGAAGATGATCCGTCCGCTGCCGCGAATTGCAGAGGCCGAGCCACTCGAGCTGGATATGCTACCGGACATGCGCAACTCCATGGCCCGGGTTTACGCCCGCATGGGCCGCCCCACGCGATCGCGTCGTGCCAGCAGCGTGTAAGACCAGCAATTTGGTCCGGCCTGGACCAGCCCAGCCCAGTCAACTGAAACCCCACTTCTCGGGCACCGTGCACATCGATCCAGACTTGGTTAACTCCACTGACACAGATCCCATCCACCTGCGGCAGCAGGCAGCGTCGAAGATCGTCTTCCACACTTCATCTTGACTCGAGGTCTTCCAGTCGCCACCAACCAGTGGTGGGCCACCAGTGGCCACCAGAACAAGCTCAGAACCACGTGAGCTGAGCTCACTCAGCTCCTCCGAGTTCCGTGAAGATCAAGCTCCCGAGGCGCACACCAACAATGGCGTTTCGTCCACGCGCAGCGCGTCACGCAGTCAAGCCCAATATAGCTGTGTCCGATATGTCCAGCGCACCGACACACGCAACTAGGGGCGTCTCAGCCATTTTATATGGGCGTTTGTATGCAAAAAATGGCGCCACCGCTTCCAAAAAAGAAAGGGCTACGTCACCAATGTCGCAGAGTGACGGTCATTCTCTTCTCCAGTGGCTGCAAACCAGAGACTTGGAAAGTGGTGGTGGCGAAGGCCACGCGCACGTCCAGTTGAGTGGCCGGCGCACTGCTCTGGTTGCGCGACGCCAGCCAGTCGGTGCACCGTTAGACGGCTAGTGCTTCGTCGCATTTTCAGATTCGCTCTGAAACAAGCAGTTAGCGCACCATGGCCGTCGGATTGACCACCTGCAGCGATGTTCGCGTCCGCGTGGACCCGCATGACCACCACCACCACCACGGCCACCCGGCTCCGGCCGCTCCACCCCACAGCCACTGGTGGCACTGGCGCCACAAGAAGAACGCGGTCGACGAGCGCAGCATCACGCAAGATCCGCAGCCACCCAGCCACAGCCATAGCCAGAGACACAGCCACCACCACAGCCGCAGCCACCACAACGTGCTCCGCCACGCGCACCCGGCGGCCAAGTACTCGCGCCACCACACGACCGAGTCGATCGCCGAGCACCCGGCGCTGAGCAAGCGGCTATCCAGCGTCGCTGTGCTGCAGGACGAGTCGCGCTCGACGGGCGGGCGGCGGAAGCGCCTCGTGCTCCACGCGATCTTCAAGTGCTAGAATGAATGATCAGTCTCTCTCACCGAAGAAATCAAGTCTGCCGCCCAGGAGCCAGTCTCCCAGGCGATCTTATTTAGCCTGATGAACCAACCTACAGTACAGGGTACCGTAGTATTTAACGATTCTCCTCATAGAGACCACGCCTTCCACATCCATATTGAAGCGAGCCGTTTGGTATCTTTCTCCGCCTTCCCTGGCTAGGATGTTGGAGGTCTCTGTTCCAGTGGAACAGGCACCTCCAACATCCTTTGTTTTTGCATGGCTACTGGAGAGGCGCGGCAGCCATAGGATCCAAACAGGTGGCGGCGGTTGGGGAGCTTCATCTGGACTTCTCTACTGTTTGATTGGCCCATCTAGATGAAATGCTCCACTATCCACCAATCAAAACACTATAACTGTGCTGAACTCTTGAATCGCACACGTCTCAGGTTCCACTCCTGTTCGCGGAGCCCGGAAGAGTCGGCGCACGCATGCCCCTCACCGCCACCACCTACCTCTGCGCTGCTCTTCCCCCTTTCCGCCAGAACTTGTAACGTCAAGGGGTCAGGTGGTACCGCCAGTGGGGTCTCTCTATCTGTGTGGGCAGAAACCTTGACGGTCTGATCTCGCGCTAGCGCTTCACTCCGCAATCGCCTGTTCGCTCGCTATCGATCATGAAGGGCTGCATGACTGTGTCGATCATCGAGGATGCCCACGGCGCCGCGCCTAGCATGGTGACCACGGGTTCAACCTCGGCCGTCAGCGCCGATGGCCGTCGCAGCGCATCGGAACGAGGCTCCTCGGCGCCGTGGAAGGGCGCGGCCGAGCGCAAGCGCGCGTCGTCGAACGAGTCGTGGTTCCAGAAGACGCTGCGCAGCCAGGACCCGGAGAAGGTGGCGCGCCGCGAGAGCCGCCGCGCCCGGCGTAGGCAGTTCTTCCGCAAGCTCTTCGGTCGCTCGCCATCCGAGGACGAAGAGGACGACGAGGACGAGGAAGAAGAGTTTGATCCGTCGCAGGGGCGGCGCAAGTCGGCCGCCGCGCTGGGCCGAAGTGCCATGGCCCCGGACGACGAAGGCTCCAAGCGCCGGCTGAATGATCTTTACTACGCGTCTATCAAGACCATCATGGACCAGTACACGAGCGATCGACTGAGTGACAATGAGAAGCAGCCGCAGGAAGACGGCGAGCAAGAGGAAGATGACGACAATGACAAGTACCACGGGAAGGACTATGACGCGAGCGACCTCGACAGCAACACAGACATGAGCGAGATCAGTGTGTTTGATCTGGAAGAAGACGACGACGAGGACGAGGACGACTACGACAGCGACGACAACGTCAACAAGGACTACGCGCTCGTGCCCATCGACGAGACCGAGCTCATGTCGACCTCACCGCCCAAGCCCGTGTTCGTCCACGACGTGGTGCGCGAGATGCCTATGTACGTGGCGCCGCCCGTGCGTGTGCCAATCGAGTACACGCTGCAAGACCGACGCGGAGGAACGTTGGTCGGCGGCCGCCACGTGCTGTTTACGAGCGCGGCGTTCAAGCGCAAGCAGCGCCAGTTTCTGTACACGCTGCGCAAGATCCCCGAGGACGACCAGTACGTGGTCCCGCAAGTGGGCGACGACGACAGCGACGACGAGCTCATCACCGACGGCGTGTACGCCCCCGAGTCGAACTGGGTCTGAACGCCCATGCTGCCCGTAGATCCAAGCCCCCTCTTAAAACCGCAGTTCCAAGACGGAACAGTGCTCCACATTGTTGGACCTGGCGAGGTCCCCACCAAGCCACGTCCACCTGCCGACAGCGAGGCTGTCGCACAAACGGACGATTGAAGCCCCCCCCTCATCCTAACTTATTCCCCACCATGTACAAATACAGTCAATCCGTGGAGTTGCGTCCTTTTCCGCTCGCCTTGTCATGGTGTCCATTCGTCGCACACACAACAGCTCATGCAAAGCAGTGAGTGGACTAGCCCTCTAACGTTCTCGACTGAGCGGATCCATCTCGCCGTCTAAACATACAGACAGTAATCGTTGGACCTTCCAAGGAACTCGATTGCCCACATCCGGATGAGGGAAGTCTCAGAAGGTATTAAAATGCGCGCCACACTCGGCTAAACGAGCTCTCCTGCGACATGTCCAAGCTCGTCAGGACGATGTCTTTGTTGTGATCAGGTTGTTGAGTCAACGGGGCGGACCCCGTTGACTCAACAAGCCTCCGCCGCGGAGGCGCAACTCGGCCAGAGGACGGAGGTTCTAGAACCATCCTAGATCCAGGTACACACTGTAGAAGGAGGAGTCGGGCGGCGCCATTTGCCGTGGTTGAGGTGTAGGCTCCTGTAGAAGGCTGGCTTCTTGGGTGGTTTTCCTAGGTAATCAGCCCCATCATCCCGCTTTTCGTTCCCACTGCTTTTGCCAGCTGGGAGGAGAACTAAACCTGGTCATTTCTACCAATTAAAGTCTGTTTCCAATTTAATTCGACCAATCAGAGACCCAATTATCATCCTGGATTGAATCCCTTGTTTTGTCGGAACGAATGATTTTTATTCGGGACCGCTTTTCCTTCACAATCCTCAACGACATTCAACGAAAGAGCGACACGGACTCGGACTGTCGATCGACCTAACAGGAGCTCCGCGAACTCCCCTCCGCTCCCCCCGAACCCAAAGCACGAATCTACCTACCTATAACGCCATGCTCAAGCTCCCAACCGGCTCCGGCTGCGACTCGGGCGACGAGTCATCGTCGCATACCCCCACGGGCGCCTCGGCGCACTACATGGCCAACCACGTGCACAACCTCCCCGTGGCCGTGGCTGTGCCCGTGCCCAGCATCAACCGCTCGCGATCCGGCGGCTCGTCCAACGGCACCGCCAACGCCAACACGCACAGCCGCAAGAAGACGCTCCACCAGTTTTCATTCCGCTCGCTACTGAGCAACGAGGTCTTGCGGCTGTCGGACTATGCGGGCAAGATCGTGCTGATCATGAACGTGGCGTCGCACTGCAACTCGACTACGCGCGAGTACGTGCAGCTGAACGAGCTGGCGGCGCAGTTCCCGGACGTCGTGGTGCTCGGCTGCCCGTGCAACCAGTTTGGCCACCAGGAGAACCTCGTGGGCGAGGAGATCATGCTGAGCCTCAAGCACATCCGCCCCGGTGGCGGGTTCACGCCCAACTTCCCGCTCACGGAAAAGCTCGAGGTGAACGGCGCCAACGCGCACGCCGTGTTCAACTTCCTCAAACTCTCGCTGCCGTTCCCCGCGGACCGCACGCTCATGGACGAGATGTCGTCGCCCGGCGGCGTTTTCTCCCACCCCATGCGCATCATCTGGATGCCCGTGTCGCGGGCAGATGTCTCCTGGAACTTTGAAAAGGTACGGCGGATGGATCATGGAAGGTTAGACGGTAGGCGTTCGACTGGAGGACTAAATTTGTGGTGGTGTGTGTGTGTGTGTGTCTAGTTTTTGATCGGCCCGGACGGGGTGCCGTACCGACGCTACAGCCCCAAGGCGGATATCAAGATGGTCATCGAGGATATTAAGAAGCTGCAGGCGGGCGACTACGCGACGGAGTAAATTTCAAGTACAGTACGTTTATTCTAACCACATCCCACCCAGACCACCCGCATCTGCCATCTTTGCGTTTCGACCTGCTGCAGGTGGATTAGACTCGCCAACGCGCCGTGTAATCCAGCACCCTGATCCGTTCCATACTTGACAGAATCTGGCTGGAATACAGACAGATTCTGTCAAGTCTTATGCCGCTGACCCATTTATGAAGTTGACGAAACCTTTTGGTGGTGCTCATATCGCCATTCCATTGGCTGAAACTTGTTTAGTATGAAGTTTTCTCAACCAATCTAAAATAACTAAATGCAACACTTTCTTCCAATCAGTATGCAGTTCTAAATTGTCTTCTCTCTGATTGGCTGTAAACTGTTGGTGGCGTTGGCCTTTCGCGTTCCAACCAAATCCGCGAAGAGCTACGGACGGACAAGCTTTGGGTGACCATCTTCGGCTGCCGCCGCACTAGCTAGCTCCCGACTGCCGCGCCGCTTTCGACCGGCGTCTGCTCCCCATCCACATCCACCATGCAGCACGATGAGCTGATCTGGGGCGTGATCTCGAACCAGTTTTGCTCGTTCAAGAGCAAACTGCCGGGCACGGGCGCCATGTTCTGCCGCAACGAGTACAACGTCACGGGCCTGTGCAACCGCGGCGCGTGCCCGCTGGCCAACAGTCGGTACGCGACCGTGCGCGAGCACGAGGGCGTCTGCTACTTGTACATGAAGACCATCGAGCGCGCCCACACGCCGAACCGTCTGTGGGAGCGCGTCAAGCTGAGCAAGAACTACACCAAGGCGCTGGCGCAGCTGGATGCGCAATTGCAGTTCTGGCCCAAGAAGCTGATCCACAAGAACAAGCAGCGTCTGACCAAGATCCACCAGTACCTCATGCGGATGCGCAAGCTGCGTCTTAAGACCAAGCCCAAGCTCGTGGTGATCAACAAGAAGGTGGAGCGGAGAGAGAAGCGCCGCGAGAAGAAGGCCGAAGTGGCCGCCAAGCTCGACACGGCCATCACCAAGGAGCTGCTCGAGCGGCTGCAGAAGGGCACCTACGGCGACATTTACAACTTCCCTGAGCGCGAGTTTGCCAAGGTGCTGGACAAGAAAGGCGCGCGCCAGGAGATGGAGGAGGAGAGCGAGGGCGAGTACGAAGAAGAGTTTGAGGGAGAGGAGGAGGACGAGGAGGACGAGGACGGCGCGGTCGAGTACGTGGAGGACTTTGACGAGGACGAGAGCGATCTGGAGGACTTTAGCGCTGGAGACGATGATGACGATGACGACGACGAGGGCGACAGCGACGAGGACGACGACAGTGAGGACGAGCCGACGACCAAGAAGCGGAAAGCGCCGTCCAGCAAGCCACAGGGGGCCAAGAAGGCCAAGAAGCCGACCAGGCGTACGTATTGGCCGTGTGTCTGTGGTGGCTGGCGTATAGTGAGGGAGTGTGTACTGACTTTGGTGTATGTTTGTTTGTTGTGGTGGGGTACAGCGTCTGGTCCGTACGTCAACATCGAGTACGAAGAAGAGCGCGAGATCGAGTCGGCAAGCACCACGAATTGGTGATATGCGGTGCCTGTTCGATTCGAGACCATTTTTTTTTTCCAATAGAGGCCACTGAGGGGAGAACGAGAGAGAGAGAGAGAGAGAGAGAAGAAGAGGAGTTTACATACACAGTTTTCGTTCGTTTTTATCAACCAAACATGGAGAGGATTCGGGTTCTCTCTTCCTGACGCTCCTACACAGTATCAGACATCAAGGCCGTATCGATAAAGTGGACCACCAGATAGCCTCAAGTGGCCCACCCGACAGTGTCGTGCGATGGGAAGCGTGTGTTTGGGTGGCTGTCTGCGCCAGCACGAAACAATTAGCTGTCGATACACGCGGAGGAGAAGGAGCGAGACACAAGGACAGATCGCAAAAGCAACATACATTCGTATCAACACAAGACGTCAGAGGCTAAGTTATTCCTACTCTTACTGCTGCGAGCACGCGGGCCGTGCTTCTTCTTCTTCCTCCTCAGCTCCGGCGGCCGCTGTGCTGGACGACAGGAGGAAGCTGCTCAGGCCACCACTCGACTTCTTGGCGCTGGTCACCGGCTTCTCGGTCAGCTTGGCGGCTGCCTGCTTGGCTGGGGTCACGGTCGCGACGGTGGAGAACGAACTGGCGGCCGACGGCTCGGCGAGCAGCGCGCTCGCAGCCTTTGCCGATGCCTCAAACGCGGCGACCTCGTCGTTGAGCATGGTGGGGCGGTAGGATAATCCGTTGGTGGTGGTCGCTCCTCGCCCTTCGAGCCGTTTCTTGAGCTGTCGGTTCTCGACGAGCAGATCCAAATTCTCCTTCTCGAGGTACGATTCCTTGGAGCTCTTGCGCTCCACCAGCGCGTCCTTGTCCTTTGTCATGGCGTTCATGTGGTCTTCCAACTCCACGACCTGGTCGCTCTTCTCCTTGAGCACCGCGCGCATGTCTTCAACCTCTTGCTGCGCCTTGTCTCGGATATCTTCCACCACGGACTGCAGCTCCTTGCGCATGTCGGTGTTGCGGTCCTTTTCATTTTGCACAGCGCGCTTGAGCTCCTCGATGTGGGTCTTGAGCTCGTCGATGTGGGTCTTGAGCATACCAACTTCCTCCTCCTTGAGGCGAAGCAGGCGACTGGCTTGCTGGTCCGCCGCCTCCTTGGTCAACGCCTTGGACGCCGACACGTCCTTTAGCTGCTTCTCCAGCTTTTGGACTTGGAGCTGGAAGGCCTGGCGATCGCTCTTCAGCTTGCGGAACACCTCGAGCGTCTCGGTCGTCATCTTGACCTTCTCCAGCTTGTCGATGCGCTTCTTCTGCGTGTCCACGAGCTCATCCATCTTCTCCTTGGCGCCCTGCGCCTCCATGAGCTGGTTGTGGTAGTGCATCGCCTCCAGCTGCGCCGACTTGAGCGACTCGGTCAGCTCCTCCAGCTCGTTGCGGTGCTGGTAGTTCTCACCCTCGAGCTTCTCCATCGCTTCCTTGAGCTGCACCAGCTGATCGGCGTAGTTGCCGCTCTCAAGCTCGACCTCGTATAGCTGCTGCTTAAGTTGGTCCACTTTGCTCGAAAGCTCCGACACGAGTTCGCCACTGGACTCCTCCCGCTCGTTCAGCTTGGCCTGAATCTGGCAGGTGGTGGTGCGCAGCTCGCTCAGCTTGCTTTCTAGCTCTTCAACCTGATTCGCCAGTGCGACTTCACGCTGCTTCGCCGCACGACTCGACTCGCTCAGCTGCGTCTCGCTCGTCTCCACGGCAGCACGAAGCTGCGAGATCTGGTCGTCGGCAAACTTCTTGACGGCTTCCACCTCGTCCTGTGCTTCTTGCAGGTGCTCGCGCAGACTCGAGTTCTCAAAGTTGCCCTTGCGGGTGACCTCGTCGACCTGCTCGGCCCAGCTACGCTCGCGCGACTCGAGCTCATGCTGAAGCTGCTGCTTGACAGTCGAGAGCGACATGATTTGGCTCTTGAGCTCCTCCACCTCGAGGCTCGACGAACTCGCTCGCTCTGCAGCCTCCGCCAGTCGAGCTCGCTCTTCGTTCACGTCCTGCAGTTCGCCCTCAAGTCGACGGAAGTGCTGCTCGGCCTGCTGAGCGCGAGCCTTCCACTCTTCGTCAGTGTTGACCAACGCGTCCTTGGAGGCCACGAGCTGCTCTTCCACGGCCTCAAGGCGCTGCTTCAGTTCCTGTTGCTTGGCATTGGATGATTGAAGCTCCCCCTCCAGCCGCCGGAACTGCTGCTCGGCCTGCTGAGCACGCGCTTTCCAGTCATTCTCCGTCTTGACGAGCGTGTTTTTCGCCGCTGTGAGTTCTTGCTCAAGCAACTCGACAGTCTCTTGGAGCAGAGACTCGGAGCCTTGGGTCGACACGAGCCGCTGGTGGTTCTGGTAGCGCAGCTCGTCCTGCTCCTCCTTGGCTCGCCCCAAATCGAGGCGCAGCTTGGCGACCTCGGCCTCGAGGCTCTGCTTACTCGCAAGCGACTCCTTGGCGGCGATCTGCGAGGTTTTGAGTGCATCCAGCTTATGCTTAAAGTCGTCGCGCATCATCTCTAGTGCTTCTTCGTACGACTTGGAGTCCATCTCGGCCTTCGCACGTTGCTCCGACTCGGCTTCCAAGCGAAGAGTCAGCGTCGCCAACTCACCGGAGAGGTCAGTCGTAGACGACGACGAATGCGACTCAAGCTGGCTCTCCTTCTCCGCCAGACTCGCCTTAAGGTTGTCGAGCGACTTCTCCAGCTGGCTCTGGGTCTCGATCAGCTCGAGCTTGGTCGTATTGACCCGGGCGAGTTCCTCACGTGTGACATCAAGCTCACGCGTGAGCGAGGACATCTTCTCACTGGCGTCCGCAGTCTTGCTCGCACTCTCGTCCAGAGTCGCAACGGCCGAGTCCAACTTGGACTGCAAGTCGATCTTTTCTTCCGACAGAGACACGAGCTGCGACTCCAGTGCGCCGAGCTCTTCCACCAGGTCGGCCTTGGCCTGCTTCACTGCTGAGGCCTCTGCATGGAGAGATGACTGGCTCGTGGTCAGCTCTTCGCACTGCTGCTCGAGCGAACAAATACGTTCTTGCAAGGCGTCTGAATCCACCGCCGCGCTGGTGGAGACCTGCAGCAGAGACTCTTCCAGTTGGGCACCGAGTGTCTGGAGCTGAGCTTGAGCCTGCTCAAGCTGAGTGCGAAGCTCCGCAGTCTCCGCAGCTTTCGTCGCCAGCTCCGCGACCCGCACGGAAAGCAAATCGTCGAGCGACTTCTTCGCGATTTCGAGCACCTCAAACTTGCCCTCCAGCTCGGTCACGAGATCTTCCAGCGCTGACTTTTCTGTCTGAGTGGCGTCAAGCTCAGACGCCAGTTGGCGGACGCGGCTCTCCTTCTCGGCAAGGGTCTTGGCAACCGTCGTCTTCTGCTCCTCCAGGCTCTCGTGCTCCTCCACAAGATCGCGCAGTTCAGCAGCCAAGCGCTGAGACTCGCGGCGTTCCTTGGTGAGTGCGGCCTCGCTCTCCTCCCACTTGGTCGCGAGCCCCCATCGCTCCTCGCGCATGCGGACGATCTCTGCCTGTAGCTCCTCACTCGACGCGCTCTTCTGGAACCAAACGGCCTTCTCTTCGTCCAAAGTCTGCACGGATTCCTGGAGACGCGCCACCTCGCTGGTCTTGTCGGCGAGCTGCGCCTCCAAGTCCGTCGTGCGATGCATGAACTTCTTGATCTCGGTCGTGAGAATCTTCTCGTTGGCGATCTTGGTGTCCAGCTCCGCGCGAAGCGACTCGATGCGGTCAGTGAGCTCCTCGATCTCGCTCGCCAGAGTGTCGGGCACCTGAAGCATCTCGTTGTTCAGCTCGATCAGCTGGTGGCGCAAGTGAGCGTTCTCGTTCGCAAAGTGGCTCTTGGCATTTTCCAGTCCAGACACCTTCTGACTGAGCTCGTCCATCTCGTCCTGCAAGAAATCGCGGTACGAACGCGCCTCGACCGCCACCGCTTCTGCCTGTTGGATCTTCGCCTCCTTTTCAGCAAGCTGTTCGTTCAAGCTCAACACCAGTGACTCGCGCTCTTGCTGAAGAGCACCCAGTTGGCCAGCAGCCTCGGTCGACAACTTCTCCAGCTCCTGCTTGTGCGTCTGGATCATCTCTTCCATCGTCAGCTTTGCCGTCTCAAACTCTCGCATGGCCTCGTCCGCGCGGTTCGCTTCTGCCTCTTGATCATTGCCCGCCTCGGCAAGCTCGCTCTGAACTTGAGCCAGCTCTTGCTCCAAGAAGCGAACGCGCTCAGTAGCATTGTCGTCGTGCGTCACTTGAAGTTCCTCGAGCTTGGGCGCGACGGCATCGCGCTCCAGTTGGATCGCGGTAAGATTCTCCTCGACGGGGGCGAGCTTCGTGCTGAGCTCGGCGTTCTCGGTCTTGACTGAGTTCACCTTGGTCTCCACGTCCGCGTTGGTCTTGGTCGTCTGCTGAAGCTGCTCCTCCAGCTCGACCATTGCGTCCATCAAGTGGGAACGTTCCGTAGTGAGGCGCTCGTTCTCCGTCGCAAGCTCTTCGCACCGCCTGGTCAGACTCGCCAGCGCCTGCTCGGCCTCACCACTCGCCGCTTGCGTCGATTTCAGCGCCGCAATTTCTTGCACAAGATCGGCCTCACGAGCACCAAGCTCCGCGGTCTTGTGCTCCAGCTCGTCCGACTTGGCCAGCAACTCCTCCTCGAGCTTGGTGATTTCGTCGTCCTTCTCGAGCTTGAGCTCTTCCTGCTCCACGAATGCGTCTTGCAGCTGACTCGAGAGCTCGTCGATCTCATGCTTCGAGCTGGTCTTCAATTGACCAATCTTCTCCTCGTGCAAGCGTTGCATCTCTTCAGCAGCCTGCTTGACCTCCGTGAGTGCACTGGTCAGCGCATCATTCTGACGCGTCAGCTCGTGCACTGATCGCTCCAGTTCCTGGCCACGTGCAGCACCGCCATCGAGCCCACTTAAAGCCTCGAGCTGAGCGCGCAAGCCAGCCATTTCGGCTTCCATGTCCTTCCGCGCCGCGGCCCACTGCTGCTTCTCCGTGCGCAACTCTTCAGCCTCCGCACGCTCCGCCTCCAGCTGCTCTTGCACCTCGGCCAGTTCGTGTTTCACATGCTTGAACAGCTCCTTGGTGTTGTCCAGCTCGGTTTGCTCCTGGTCCTGCGAAATCTGGAGACGCGTCTGGAGCTCCTCTGCGGCCATCTTGAGCACCTCGTAGTCACCAGCGAGTTTCTCGTTCTCACTTGCAGATTGCGCTAGCGTCTGGCACTCGGCGACGAGGCGCATCATGCGAGCTTCCACGTCCAGCGCGCTCTGATCGTCTTCGAAACGCGTTTGCTTCTTATTGGCGACGATTGCGCTTTCTAGCAAGCCGACGAGCTGTTTGATCTGCTCCTCAGCGTACGCGCGGCCCTCGGCCGTCAGCCGCTGCGGCGAGTCCGCTGAGGGGTCACTCACGCGTCGGTAGCTGCAATTTGACTCGTTATCGTCATCATCGTCATCGCCGTCGTCATCGTCATCGGCTTCGTTTAGAGCGCCCATGAGGTTCTGCGGATCCACGTTTTCCTTGGTGTCGCCCGCGCTCTGGAGCTGGATCTGGCGCTTGCGCGGCTGCGGGTTGGGCGAGAACGCGCCAAACTCACTGCGCAGCGCCTTGGTGGCGACCATATTGGCCGAGAAATCTCCCGGGTGCCACGTCTCGCGCATCCGTTTGTGGCGCCGGGTCTTGCGCGAGGATGCGAGGCCGCGCACGCTGGCGCTAGAGCTCGAGAGCATCAAGCCCAGTAGCCGTCCAATCTCGGCCTTGTTCTTGTTCTGCTCGTGCTGGAGCGCCTCGTTCTCGGCCTTGAGCGCGTTGTAGGCCTCGTCGCTATTCACCAGTTTCTTGAGCTCGTGGACTTCGCGTTTCAGGCGCCGCAGCTGCGCCTGGTCGTCCAGCACTTCGTTCACGGAGGCCGAGGTCTGGATGGTCTTGGCGCGGGCCGCAAACTGGAGCGTGCTCTTGGTCTCGTCGATGTAACGGTCCGCGGGCGTGACGCAGCAGATGATGAGCGTGCGCGTGTTGCCGTCCAGCGAGTTCTGCAGCAGCCGCGTGAGCTTGGAGTCGCGGAACGGCGCGTTCTGCGTCGCCGGGCCGGAGCCCGCGAGCGAGTTGATGACCCGCGAGAGCGTGAGCAGCGACTTGTTGATGTTGCCGGCCTCGCGCTGGCGCGCGCCCTCGGCGGCCGTGTGGCGCATGCTCTCGGAGCCGGCGAGATCCACGAGCGAGAGGCTCGCGACCAGCACGGCGCCGTTGACGTCATCTTCCGACTGGCGGCGCGACGCCGACTTTTCTTTGCTCTCGATCACGATGCGGAAGATCGAGTGGGACCGCGACGACTTGTCGTTCATCGCCGTGGTACCCACGGTGCGGCGCTGGTTGCCGTCGTCGAGCAGGCGCAGAATGTCCTCGTAGGTGGTGATGATCTCTTCTTTGCTCTCCACGTACACCCCTTTGCGCGGGTCTTCGCGCAGCTTGAGGTTGGTTCCCTTCTCGCTCGGGTTGAGCAGATCCTTGACCACTTCGTTGTAGATCTCAACAAACGACACGCGTAGCAGGAAATCGCGGTCCGTGGATTGCTCGATGTACCCGAAGATGTCCTCCACCGCGAGCTGCAAGATGCCCATGGATTCGCTCGGGCTGTGGGCGTCGTCCTGGAACGGCACGCCGCCCGTGCCCGCCATGGTGTAGGTCTTGCCCGACGAGGTCTGGCCGTACGCGAAGATGGTTCCGTTGATACCGTCAAGCGACGACTTGACGATGCGCTGGGCCACGCGCTCGTACATGGCGCGCGTCGACGAGCGCTCGTCGAAGATGTGGTCGTACTGGAACACGTTATGCTTGCCCTGGAGCGGCGTGCCGTCCGTGTCGGTGACCGTGACCAGGTTCATGGAGCTGATGGTGCGCAGCACGGCCACGTCTTTGTTGCGCACTTCGCGCTCGTTGAGCGGCCGCACGCGGATGCACACGGCGATGTTCTCGGCCTCGCCGGACGCGTTGGGCTTTGGTGGAGCGGACGCTGCCGTCGTGGCGGCGGGAGCGGCCGTGGAGGCGCCGCTAGCGAGCGCCAACGACGGCGCCTGCGCCATGGTGGCGTCGGCCACTTCCATTGGTTCTTCTGGAGGCGGCGAGGAGAAAACGAGAATGTGTGTGTGTTTTTTGTTGGGAGAACAGTTTTGGCGCGCGCCAACACCGACACTTTTTTTTTGAATTTGATTGGGACCATCACTCTTAATATGCGTAGTTAGGGGTGATTCTTCGTCAAACCTCTTGTAAGGGATATGATGAAGTGTCCGCAGAAGTGGTGGAGGGACCAGTTTCAACAGACTGGTGAAACGCAATTTTTCCGAGTTCGCGCGAGCGTTGTATATGGACGATGCACGTTAAATACGGATCAGACCAGGTTGAAGTTTCGATGGCCACACATCGTCTCGGTGACATGGACATCATTGATTGCGTTATCTCGCTGGCTGTGTCGCCAGTGCAGGCGGAAGAACGCAAGGAATCGACCAGTCCCCATTCCGCCCACCACCAAGCAGAATGGCGGCGCATTTCCAGACAGAGATGACGCGTTCAGACCTCGTGCGGTCGCAAGGATTCATCGACGGCCAATGGGTGGACGCCCATGACGGCGCCACCTACGCGGTGCTGGACCCGGCGACGACCGACGAGATCGCGCGCGTGCCGAGTATGGGTAGCGCGGAAACGCAGCGGGCTATCGACGCGGCTTCGCACGCGCTTAAGACCTGGCGCAAGACCACGCCCTTGGTACGTCTCCCTGCGTTTTAGACCACTGTTTAGACCGGTCTAGCCTCTTATTCTACCTGTCTGTCTCCTCAACAGGCCCGATCGACTATCCTCAAGAAATGGTACAAGCTGCTATGCGACCACACCAACGACCTGGCGGTGCTGGCCTCGGCCGAGTGCGGCAAGCCGCTGGCCGAGGCCACGGGCGAAGTGGCCTACGCCGCGGGCTTCGTCGACTTCTTCGCGCACGAGGCCATGCACGCCGCGGGCTTCGTGGTGCCCGCCGGCGCTCCGGGCCAGCAGCTGCTCGCGCTGCAAGAGCCCGTGGGTGTCTGCGCCATCATCACGCCGTGGAACTTCCCACTGGCCATGATCACGCGCAAGCTCGGGCCGCTGCTGGCTGCGGGCTGCACGGCCGTGGTAAAGCCGGCACCCGAGACGCCGCTGTCGGCGCTCGCGCTGGTCCAGCTTGCGAGCGAGGCCGGGCTGCCGCCGGGCGTGCTCAATGTGGTGACGTCGCCCATCGACCGAGCGGCCGAGATCGGCGCTACGCTCACGCAGAGCCGCGAGGTGCGCAAGCTCTCGTTCACGGGCTCGACGCGCGTGGGCAAACTGCTGATGGAGCAGTCGGCGTCGACGGTCAAGCGTCTGTCGCTCGAGCTGGGCGGCAACGCGCCGTTCATCGTGTTTGCCGACGCGGATTTAGACGCGGCCGTGGACGGGCTCATGGCAGCCAAGTTCCGCAACACGGGCCAAACGTGCGTGTGCGCCAACCGCGTGTTCGTCCAGGACGCCGTCTTCGACGTGTTCCTGGACAAGTTCGTGGACCGCGTCCAGAAGCTCAAACTCGGGCTTCCGCGCTCGCCGGGCGTCCAGGTCGGTCCGCTGATCAGCCGCGCGGGCTTTGAGAAAACCAACGCGCTGGTGGACGACGCGGTCGCCAAGGGCGCCAACGTGGCCACCGGGGGCAAGGCCGCGACCAAAGTTGGCCCGCACTACTACGAGCCGACCGTGCTGACCAACGTCAACGCGACCATGCGTGTGGCGACCGAGGAGATCTTTGGGCCCGTGGCGCCCGTATTTCGGTTTCACGACGAGAGCGAGGTGATCGAAATGGCCAACACCACGGACGCCGGACTCGCCGGGTACTTTTACTCGCTCGATCTGTCGCGCGTGTGGCGCGTGGCCGGCGAGCTCGAGGTCGGCATGGTCGGCATCAACACGGGGCTCGTGTCCAACGTGCAGGCGCCCTTCGGCGGCGTCAAGCAGTCCGGGCTCGGCCGCGAAGGCTCCAAGCTTGGCATGGCCGAGTACCTCGAGACCAAGTTCATCTGCATGAGCGGACTAACCTGAATAATTGTTCAAAATTGTTCGAGTTTCATTTTGCCTACGAGATGACGCAACCCTTGCAGCAGCCTTCGCGTGGGGAGCCTCCCTTTGGCGTATTGCCTGCCGAGGCATCAGCCGGTCGAGAAGCTAAGGCAGCTGCTCCGCTCGCTGCAGCACGAGGATCCGAGAGCTGGATGCACGTGTTGATGTCGGCGTCGTGCCACAGCGCGTGGACTTTGGCTGCACGAAACTCGACAGCGCGCACGAGGCTGATAGGCTCGCTTGCACCTTCAGGCTCGGGAATCTATCCAGATTGATGCACGATTATCACACAAACTGAGAGAAACAATCCAGGACCACCATGGAGACCAGCAAATGACATACGCGCTCGTAGTAGATCGAATCGTTCCGCCGTGTGACGATGTCCAAGTCGCGCTGGATGATCTGCTCGGCGCGCGCATAAACCGTCTTGATGGCAAACTGGCGGTCGCGCTCGCTCTTGGAGGCTTTGTCATCGAATTGCGTCTTGCGCTGGTTGGCTTCGTGGATCAGTTTCGCTGCGTTCTTAAAGTTGGCGATCGCCTGTGCGCAGTGGCGAGCGTCTTCCTTCTCCATACACGCAGCTCCCTACCACACACCATACGCATCACGGTTAGACGCTTCTCCTAAGATCCAACAAACTCGTTCCCACACACATTCGGCGACCAAGACCCAACTGTACCTGGAAGTAACTCGACACGGCCGTGTAGTACGCTTGCTTGAACGCCGAGTACAGCAGCAGCCGCTCCGCCACCTCGGACGTCGCGCACGGCAGGTGGCGCAAAGTGAACACGTTGGTCTCTTGGTAGCGCTGCGCCACGTCGATCGAGAGCTTGGCCATGAGCGTGTAGTCCACAAAGTCGCGCGAGATGCCGCGCAGAATGACCAGCTCCTGCGCCTGCGCGAGTGCGATCCACGCGAGCACCTGCGGGAACCGGCCGTTGGCGAGGTCCGGCAGGCGGTTGAGCATGAGCAAGTCGCCCGACCGCGACGACGACGCCGCCGCTGTTGTTGTGGGCTGCACTGTCGGTGCTGTGGGAGCCGACCCACCGCTGCAGAGCTCGTCCGCGCGGCGCTGCTCTTCTCGCCATTTCTCCATCGCGGCGTCGTCGGTGACGTCGAGCGCGTCATTGGTATGTTCACTGGCGACTGGAGCCGTCGTCGATGTGGGCACGGCGCTGAGGTCGCTCGCGGCGGCGCCGATGGGCTTTGGCGGGCAGTCCAACGCCAGTAGACACGCGTCGAACACACCAGCAGCGTGGAGGAAGAGCTGGTACGCGATCTTGAGCTCGTTCTCCGAGATCTCAGTCAAGCGCTCGGCGAGCATCTTATCTACGCGGATGCGGGCGTCGTTCATCATGAGAAGTCCGCTCGCCAGCAGCGTCTGTGCCGCCTCGAGCCGTGCGTTGGGCGCGTACGCGTTGGTGTCAGTGAGCACGTCGCGCCAACTGCAGAAGCTCAGGCACTTGGACCGAGACGCCGCCATGGCGACGCCAGTCGCGACCGGGTCGATCAGCGGCTGCAGCAGCCCGGCCGCCTGCGGAGACGGCTCGCTCAGCGTGGCCACTGGATTCGCCACGTCGTCGCCACTACCACCAGCACCAACCAGGGGCGGCTGCGCGTCCGACACGAGGCTGGCGGCCGTCACTGTGAAGCCCTGGACCAGCGAGAGGTACTCGCCCACAGCGGCGAGGTAGCTCTGGATGTCGTCCATGGTGTTGAATCTGGACGTCGATGGCGTGCTATCGGCCCCGCCGGCGCGGTCTAATTGGAGCGCCGACCGCGCATCAGTCAGCGCAGCCGCCAGGCGCGGCAGCGCCTCCTTCTTGGCGCTTGGGACGGCATACTTGGACAACTCGGACTTAAATCGGACCTGAATGGGGATGTCACAGAACGAGTCAAAACGTTGGCTCTAGAGCAGTAATGACATTCGGAGTTGGACAGTTGGAAGCGCAGCGAGATGGTTACCTTAGGGGTGTCCTTCCTGGGGAGAAGGACGCCGTGGCAGCACGGCGGGAGATGTTGGCGCGACGCAGTAGCCATCGTCACCGTTGGTCTCAGGCTTCTTCTGTTTCGCGTTTCAATGTGCGTTTTTGTGAACTGGCCATCTATGGAAAAACTTAGATAGAAATGATCGTTTCTATAGAGTCTAAAGTGGAAAAGAAGAACTTCAACTACAGAATTAAAGTATCCAGGATGCCGAGTTCCAGAATCCGGAGTCTAAATTGCCACAGTCTAAAGTCTTCAACTCCTGTGTGCTGGGTCGAAACTAACATCACAATGATGCATCCACCGTCAATGCCCCATGCTGTTGGTGGACTTTAAATTCCTGCGTGGATTTACAGTAGAACAGAGGTCCCTATTTGGCTCCGCGCGTCCTGCACTTCACCAGACCGACGTACTGTACCCTTGTGTCGTCACCAGCAGTGCTCTTGGATGTCTTGGACTTCCCGTTGGACCAGCATTTTGACCAGTGTACTGTACAATGTGACAGGGCCTTGTCCAATTGTCAGTCCCACTCGCGCCCGCCATCGCAGACGAATCGTCTGAGACGATCGTCTTGCATGTCGAGACGGTCTTTGAGTTTTGGACCACTACAATTTCAGCTGAAGATAACGTTATTGGAAGTTTTAGACCTCCAGATTTGTAAATTACGCGCGTGCAGTGCAAACTTTCCCACCCTCAAATTGCAACAGTCTAAGGTGGTGTATCTCAGTGTCGTACCACTGTCGAGTCCACCAGCTGAGAATGGAGCAAAATTCCTTTGAAAGTTGATGTGAGGCTCTTTCTGATTTACTGGTCCCGCGACATATCAGACCTTTGGCGAGGGACTCGACCTCTGGGACCTCTGGCGGTCAGAGTCTGACCATTCAGTGACGAGTTTGGACACCACCAGAGTACAGTTCAGCATCAACAATGTGAAGGGGCGTCGCGATGCTGTGGTGGACGCGACGCACCACAAAATGCGACCCCCACTTTACTTTGATCGCGCGTCCGCGGAATCAGCAGCGGGACCACAAATCGCGCTTGCGCGACCATGCTGTTTTTTTTCTCTATGGCCCAGCCGCATGGCAACCCAGAAACTTGTCCAAAGAGAGAGAGAGTCCATTATGGACATCCGGCAACTAGATTCTTTTCCCAGGATATGTTGTCTGTAACACGGCTTTGGACAAGTGCCTGACTTCGTTCGGAATCACGAAAACTGGATGATGCGTGCAAGCGAAGGACGTTAGTATAATTGCAAGAAGTTCATTGAACGTCCATGTGGAGCCAAATCCAGAGCGACCTCTGCCGCAGTGAGTCCAGACTCTGGACTGGGCTGTACAGACAGGAATCCCACCTGTGCACCTGTACTGTGCTGTTTGACATATCTTGAAATGAAAGCCTGCATCTGCAGGTGCTTCAATCCGGTCAAGAGCCTCACCACAAGGCAGCAGTTCTTCTTGCGGACATGAAAAGTTGTTTTGGGCACATATTCGGGTGAATCCACCCACCATCCTTGGTGAACTGATTAGATTAAATCCACTTTTGGTACATCAGGACAAACTTCGTTTCCCTGGTGGGTTTTGGTCACCAAATTATGGCAGAGATTTCGGTGACCACAACACTTGGCTTTGCACAATCCAAACAACATGAGAACATATGGTGGGCGCGTCTGTCGAATACTAACTTGGTTTTTGTAAGCCAGCAAAAACTTAGGCCGCATACGATGACCCTATGTGATGTAACGCAGGCTAATGATCACCCGCGACATCCGACTGTTGTTCCGTACACAGGTCTATGATGGACCTGTGAACTCCACAGGTTTACATGAATTCCAATTTGAACCTTCCCGATACAGGACTGTACTGGACATCCTTCGACAAGTACCGCTGATGACTCAACACCGTCTTTCCGGTTTTGTGCTCTACGAATGCGTAGGACGCATCGAATGCGCAGAATTCAAACCCATAAAGAATGCATTGCACTCTATGTTCATATAGTAGAGTACGTGGTGTGAACAAGGATTACTCGACTACTGTATCCATTGACCGAGTCATCTTGCCGCACCTCGCAGGCCTCAACATCCTCAGAGCGACAAGTCCAGTGTGGCTAAGATATTGAAACCCACGGATAGCGTGAAAGATTTGTTGAATTGCGATGTCTGACCACAAGATAATCTCTTCGACCGCATAGAGAGATTATTCCCAACCATAACCTTTTGCCAGACAATAGGATGTGGCCAAGACAAGTTGTCTTGGTGAGTGCTCGTGACGGAGCACAATTCCAGGCAAGAATGCAAATTTTTGACAGGGCTCTACAGGATCTGGATCAATACAGTACATCCCAGATCCTGAGATCTCACTCTCCATAATTTCTGAATTTCTCCTTCTGGGAATTTGGTTTCAAACTAAACCCGGCCTAGTAAACCAGGTTTGAGGATCCAGTTCTCTCGACATGGTATTTTATTTGTCAAACTGAGGCCCATGTGGTGATTCTCACACTGGAAAGAACCAGGATCAAATCGGAATTGAGGGTTCCAGTTGGCCTGTGCAGCTACGAAAACGTTACTGTTGGTGTCTCCTCATGTTTGTGAGGTGAATTTGATCGTCCCTCGATAAACATAGTTCGGGAATGCAAAATAAATGACGCCCCTGCTATGTCCACGTTTGTGAAATTATTCCAAAACCTGGTTGCACACTAAAGGGGTTGGGGAGTTCGCCACAGTGGGACGATCTCGTGGCTCTCAATGCGCTGTCTCGTCTGCTAGAGGTCCAAAACTCGTCCGCGAGATACATTGGCGGTTGCCCGAGCGGATCCACATTGTGGCCATTTCCACAAAGCGGACGAGTGAGGAGTGCGGATCGAAACCCCGCACGCCTTCAACCTCTTCGGCGCCTTATTCGTCCGCGCGGACCGGTTTCCGAAGACTCTTGTCCCGCGGCCCAACGACAACAACAAAAATCTCATCCACGTCGCGGACGCCGGTACCAAAACCTCCCGTCCACCAAATCCACCCAATCCAACCAACAAAAGATCCGCTCCATGGCAATGGAGAGTGACGACGCCGCCGCCAAGCGCGCTGCCGCGGGCGGCAACTGGAGCGAGCTCAAGCACGAGCACAGCGGTATGCGCGTCCCGGACGGCAGCGGCGAGCTGGTCGACGGCCCCACGTTCGCGCAGGCGCCCGTGCTCTACCTCGACGCCGGCGACGTGGACTCCTCGCTCAAGGCTGACGGCGCCGACCTGCTCGCGCTCAAGTCGCGTCGCCGCCGCCGCCCCTCCGAGGCCACGCCAACGTCGGCGCCCGCCGCGGGGGACGCCGGCGTCGCGTTCTCCAGCTTCGAGCTGAGCTACGTGCCGCCGCATGAGGCGCTGCCCGTGGGCGCTGCGCACTACAACCCACACCCATACTCGCACGGCAATGGCCACGGCGGCGGCCATCCCGCGCCGTCGATGCCACCGCCCGGCGCCGACCCGCACTACCAGCCGCGGCTCAGCATCCCGCCGGACAACGTTGGTGCGTTCCTCCAGTCGCTCACGCTCACGTTCGGCGCCAACTTGAGCTCGCTCGACTTTCTGCGCGCGCGGCTGGCGGAGATGGGCTACGACTCGATCTACGCGCTCGCGTTCGTGAGCGACCAGGAGCTCGCGATGGCGGGCATCGCGTTCCCGCAGGACCAGCACGCGATCCGCACATGCGCGCACCAAGAGTTCGCCGTGCGCCGCCCGCCGAGCCCGCCGGGCCTGTACCAAATGGTCACCATGTCCAAGTGGCTCACGCTGTGCAGCATCCCGCGCCAGATGGCCACGCTGTACACGACGCATCTCCAGCGCTTCGGCTACGACAGCGTGCAGCACTTTGAGAGCATCGGCCACGACAGCCGCGCGCTCAGCGTGTTCCGCCCCGGCCACTACCACCTCTTCAAGTACCACTTGGAGCGCGTGCTCCAGCTCCAGCAGCAGCAGCAGTTCGCCGCCAACACGGCCCAAGGATACGGCATGTACTATAGCAACGGCGCCGCTAGCGCCATCACCACTAGCTCGAGCCGACAAGCAGATGACTTCAACTCGACGCTGCTGGACGACCTCGTGCCCAGCGGGTTCCCGCTGTCGCCCTCGGTCCACGGTATGCGCCACCAACCGACGACGTCCATGTATCTGCAGACCACCAACGCCAGCTCCAGCTTCTACCCTCAGGCGGAGACCGTGCTGGCCCACCCAGGCGCCGCCTCAAGCTTCACGCAGATGATGCATGACGACACTAGTGCCCCGGTGCCATCGCTGGGCGGTCCGCCGATGCGACGCCTCAAAGAAGCTGAGCTGCGGCTGCTGTACGAGGCCGTCAACATGGACGACAAGGCCAACCCTTGCCGCCGCGGCAAGAAGGTCGAGTGGTCGGTGATCGCGACCAACGGCATGGGCGAGCCGCGATTCTCGGTGCTCGCGCAGTACACGGCCGAGGAGCTCGAGCACAACTACGTGCAGAACCACGAGCTACCGCTCCACACGACCGCGCGCAACAGCGAGTGGTCCTCCGAGCTCATCAAGCTGCTCTGGAAAGTGTCGCAGGATACGCGCTGCAAGAACGGCACCAAGACCATGTGGGAGCAAATCGCGCAGGGCCGCACGGGCGTCAACGAGTACCAGCCGCTGTCCAAGTTCTCCAACTCGCAGCTCCGCTCGCGGTTCCGTACCGAGTTTGGGGACAAGCGGCCGCAGAGCCGCAAGAAGGCGCGCGAGAACAAGAACGCGGCCGCCAAGGTCGCCGCCATGGGCCTCGCGGCTGTTGCTGGCACACAGTCAGGCGAAAAGAACGCCGCCAAGCAAAAGGCCGTGGCGATTAAAGCACGCCAAGATCTCCACAATGCCAACCGGATGGGACTGAGTGACGAGTCCATACCACCTGGAAGCAGTGGGCCTCTGGCTGTCTGAAATTGATAGCCCGCTCAGGGTGGCCCGTATAAATGGGTAGATTAGGGGGTACCGTTTTAGTAATCATGGGAAACCGCAAGGACTGGACGAGTTTCGAGCAGACGGTCCACAAGAGCTCAACAGCCGGATCCACCCATGAACCCCAGATCCGACATCTGGGATCCTTTTAAATGAGCCGAGCTCGTTCTGCCCTTTCAAAATTACGAAGATCTTGAGATGAACGATTTCAACTGGCTAATATTCGATGGTGTCTTCAAGCACGGTTAAGCCCTTGAGCGCGTCTTGCACGACTTCCGGGACTCTGGCTGCGATAACCTGGCGGGAGTTCAGCATGGCGGTCTAAGAAGTAGCGGCGGTGTCGCTGGAGACAGAGGCCTGTGGCAGGACGCCAACCTACGGTGTCGGCTCCTTGTAGTTGCTAGTGTGATGTTGGTGTTTGGGCCGCGGTCGGCGAAGACCAGTCGCTCGGTGGGAGGAACGGCCTGCGACTCTTCAACAAGTTGATGTCGGAAAGATTGCAATGCATGGATCCCACAGACCTCGTACTTATCCGAAGAGATCTAAAATATGTACTCCGGAGATATATCCAACAAAAACAGAGTAGATGATCCAGGTTGTTTTGCAAGACGGATCCTAGGTTCCGGTTCGGTTCGTCCCGCCCTTGGGAATTAGGACGCCATCTTAGAATATTGGGCGGTTGGGCAACCTCGTAAGTCTGTGAGATGCTACGGCTCGATTGAAGAAATGATGGGAATTCTACAGAATCGTCACCATGGGAACACACAGTTTCTGTTGAATACGTTAAGGCCTACTGGTTCTTTGTCATTGTGTTTTCTGGCTAACTCTCTCCTACCTCGCTGCCTTACTGATATCGACATCCACGCCGCAAGCCTGGCTGGCCACCAGGCTTTTAGGTGTCGATCTCGTTCACATTACCTTCTCGTCGCTCGTCCTTCTCGTGGGTCTTCTTATGGCGTGCAAAATTAGACACCTGCGTGAACTTCTTCTCGCAGCCTTCGTATGGACACACGTACGGCTGGAAGCCGGCGTGCATCCAGATGTGCTCTTTTAGCGACACCGAGTGCGCAAAGCTCTTGCCGCAGCCGTCGTAATGGCACGCGTACGGCTTGACGCCGGCGTGGGTGCGCTCGTGGGCGCGGAGGTTCGAGCTGTGCGCATACCGCTTCTGGCAGCCAGCGTACGAGCACTTGAGCGGCTTCTCACCCGAGTGGGTGCGCAAATGGTTCTGCAGCTCCGAGCGGCCGCGGAACTGCTTTTGGCAGGTCGGGCACTCGTGCTTCTTGGACGGCTTGACGCGCGACTTGGTGACCTTGGGCTTGGAGTACATCTCCACTTGCTCCAAGAACTTGCCCTGGTTCTCGTTGGTCGAAATGGCCGAGATCTTGGGGTTGTTGAGCGTGAGGTCGTGGGCCGGGTGGCGGTTCATCGCTTGCTGCTGCGCGGCCGCCATCGCCGCGGCCGTGTTGGCGTCTAACCCGTTCATGCCGCCCTGGCTTTCGTCGCCCATGGTGGCGGCCGAGATCGAGCGGATGTACCCATCGAGCTCGATCATCGAGTCTTTCACGTAGTCGCTGATGGCCCACACCGTGTTCTCGTTCATCTGGCCGAGGTCGAATGCGTAGCCGTCGTCGTCGATCTGGCGCACCGTGTCGGGCTGGTACTTGCTGATCACGTCCATGAGGCCGCGCAGGTACTGGCTGGGCAGCAGCGTGATCTTCTGGACAAGGCCTTGCTTCTCGGCGAACGTCATGGGCTTGACGTTGTCGCTGTACATGTACTCGCCCGTGGCGTTGTCCAGGTACTTTTGGTTCCCGCCCGAGCCTTCGATAACCTGCGCAGCCGGCTGCCCGTTGGCGCGGTCCGCCGCTGCGGCCGCCGCCGCCGCCGAGGAGGCGGGGAGCCCCGCGGGCACCATGTTGGGCGGGAGTAGCGAGCTGATGGAGAACTGGCGCTTCTCCAGCACGGCCGACATGGAGGGCATAGGCCCGAGTCCATTGAAGCTGTCGTCCGCGAGAATGTTCCACGAGGCCTCCTTCTGGAGGTTTAGACTCATGGGGGGATAAGTTGGCGGGGCGCCAACGACGTTGGCGTTGGTAGTCGCCGCGGTCGAGCCGTTCGTGCCGCCCGACACGGCTGGGTTAGACTTGTCGCTGCTGTCGTTCGCGCCCGCGTCTTTCGCGCCGTCGTCGGTGCGCTGGCGCTTGTGGGTCTGGTAGACGGCGTAACCGCTGGCCGAGGTCGTGGAGGTCGAGTTGGAGAGCCCAGTGCTCTGGCTGACAGAGTAACCCGTGTTGTATAGACTCATGGCGAAGGGGAGGGGGTCGCTGTCGTTGTCCTTGTCGATAGACTACCGCGTTGGACTCGTGCGGAAGAGACGCGCGTAGATAGACTCTTCAGAGGTCGGACCCACAGAAGGGGAAGCACGGAGGAGCAAGGATTTCGTTGCGGGTCGGATATATCAACGGCGGAAGGTGACCCGCGCTTTTCCCGCGTCAATTTCTACCGGCGGCTTGGCGCGAGCAGCGTGCTTGGATGCGCTTCTCGTTTTTCAAATGGCAACACAACCATCACTCATTTTCATTCATTCTTGCCCACCCCTTCATAGAGAACTGCCCCCTGCAGTGGGGTGAATCAAACGTGTTATAAATCGGTTTTAAACAGTATCGGGATGGGCAATGTTCTCTCGAAGGCAGGAATGTTGGTGTGCCTTCGAAAATTTCGGCCTATCAAATTGTGCCAGACTCACACTTTCTGGGCAGTGCCAGCCTGGAACTGGCTTCATGAGTGAAGGTCGTTTCTGGCCGATTATGCGAACAGAGCACCAACAAGCAAATTGCCACCAATTCAGGCCACGTGAAAATGGGTCTACACAAAACTCCAAGGGCTGCATTTTTCAATATGCGAGAGCTGTTATCCGACTTCTTCCTTTAGCAGTCAGAGAGAGACACATCTGACAGTAGGTACAACTCCAATGGATCAGCAAATGCAACGAGCTGATTGTCAGTTTTTGGCAGATCTATGGCTGGACCACAAATCAATTGCTGAGAACTTTCCTTCTACACTGGATGCGAGCCATGCAGATCAGCTCGGCTCGGCTTGGCTCGATGGCTCGATTCAAATCTTGGCAGGTTGGAGTCGTAGACGGAGCTGCACTCTCGTCTGGGGAGTGGAGATCATCGCGTGGACGTACTGCATATCCCTTCGACTTCGACCCCACACTGAGGTCCAGTTATTAGCCGCAACAATGAGTTAATCTCCAATACCTGCATGAAAACGTTGCTCGTGGTGTTGTGCGGCCACGACTCTTCAGTTGGGATCGCTTGACAGAAAAGCGTTTGCGTCGTTCCAGAATTGACTCAAAGCTTCAATCCACTCGCGACAGCATGAACACACGCAGCGAGGAGAACCGAGTCCGCGCGCTCGAGCGGGTCGCTAGTGTCCACCACTCTGCTCGATGTACATCGGCAAGCCACGCCACCAAGCGACTGCTCAGCGCAAATGACTCGGATAAACTACCGAACGATGAGGGCGTAAATGAGGACGACGGCTATGATAGTGATAACGACAGAGGCCGAGAGTGCATGCTCTCACAGGTGCTTGCGGTTGTGCTGATCATTGGGCTCTGTGGTTTCATCTACATGGTAGTTGCGCATGTCTTGCTGCGCTCTCCTTGAAGGCAAACCCCATATCCTGCCACTCCATAAATAAGTTTGCTCATTTGCCTGGGTATTATTTACGTGCACGAGCGCCGAAGCTAATTGGACCAACCAGTCGTCCTGCTGGAAGGTTCCGCGTTTTCTGGGCGCGGGTTCGGAACTGTTCCTGATGGTGCGACGAAGCAGATGGTCTCGCGGGATTGTGGCCGACTCGTCAAGTCACTTGACTTGCGCATGCGGCGATGTAGCAAGATGTTGGGTTCTGGCTCTGAGCTCTTGTGCTCATAGCCAGGTGGCTCAATTCCTGCCAGGCACTGGCAGGTGGAAAGTTGGTTCTTATTGAGTCGGCTGGAACATGGCAACGTGCTATTTGCGGCCATGCTGCCAAAATGTGGGCAGACGATCTGCGATACCGGAGATGTTGGCGCGGATTGTGCGGCTGTTTTGCTCGTTGCAGTCTGCTCAGTGCATTTCAGCTTCTCGTCCAAACGATCAGAGTCAGCTTTGGTCAAACTGTCGTCACTGGCCGATCATCAGGTGTCGTCCCTTGTGCTACAGTAGCGTGAGGGAGTCGCGCACTTTCGTTCGCCGCAATCTTGCGATCGCTTGCTCGTCTTGCCGTCTCAGACCCGAATTTGCTCTCGATTGCACACCTCCATTTAGACGCAAGCGTCCTGGTCCAAGTTTGTTCTACCCCAGTCTTTTTCACCTGGGTTCTGTATAGAAACGACTGAAGTGAGACTGAACGACCAAGCGTCTATCTTTCCCCACCTCTCCATCCCAGCTTCGTAGCCAGTGCCAAGCAACCGTCGCATACGCCCGTTCCGAGTCTATCGATAGATCGAAATTGCTCCTCGCCAACATTTCGATCCACGAGCATTCGTCAATTCCAGCCGAGTCTGACACACACACACACAGCACCATGAGCCGCCAAGGGTACCTCGTTCTCCATGAGAAGCGTCGCGGCCCGCAGATCTACTTCTTCTCGCTGGAAGATGGCTTCTTGCGCTACTACGCGTCGTCGAAGAGCGCCAAGATGGTCGGCGAGGTGCGGCTCTCGGGCTGCAAGATCGCGGTCAAGGCCCACCGCCGCACAGATAGCATGCCCAACTCGTTTTTCCTCGAGACTCGCAAGGTCAACGTCAAAGACCGGTCCTACACGCTCAGTTCGCCCGTGCGGCTCGAGCTGAGCGCTCACTCCAACGACGACCGCCAGGACTGGGGCAAGGTGCTCTTCTCGTGGCAACGGTACTACTGGCGCGAGCCTCGCGACGCCATGGCCGCCGACGCCGAGGACCTCCAGGTCAAATTGGAACTCGAGCAGGTCATCACTCGGTTCTACCCGACCGCTGATGTGGGTGCTGACAACCAGACCGGCCACAACGGCTCGGTGATCGTCTCCACCGCCAGCGCCGCGCTCTCGGCCGCCAAGCAGCCATTGTCGTTCCTTCGCAAGAACGCGTCGTCGCTGCGGCGATCATTCTCTATGTACATGCCGACGACCACCACATCGTCTACCTCCACAGCATCGTCGTCTTCCTCGTCTTCCTCGACGACCGCCTCCATCGGAAAGGGCAAGGTCGAGGCGGCGTGCGTCGGCCCGGAGGTCGCCGACTGTGAGAAGGACAAGGTTGTGCTGGCCAAAGTGTCGTACCCGTCTGAGCCTATTTATCGCGGCGACAACCAGCAGGAAGCCTATGCTTGCTAGGGTGGCCGACGGCCACCTCCGTATAACCTATAATACCACCTATTTTATTCGCCGAACAGCACGCAGCATGAGCCTACAACAACAAAATTCCTCACACAAAACGACTAAAAAAACTTCACATTGAGCTCTTGTATTCTCGTCGCCGCCGTCGACACAAAGTCTGATCCGTTACAGCTCACTGCCAACAGCAGTGGCTGCCTGAGACACGGCAATCGTTCGCTCGCTGACGCGTGTCACCAAGATGGATCTCGTTGTTGTCTCCAGCCGAACGGTCGGCTGCTCTGCCTCGTCGCCTAGAGTCGCCGCCTTCTCGGCGATAGTCGCAAAGAAGCCCGAGCTGTTCTGCTTGGCCGTGTACGCCAGGTCGCCGTCGGCCTTGAGGCACAAACCCTGCGCGTCCGTCACGACGATGCCTTGCACTTCGCTGCTCATGTTGATTTGCTTGGGATGGAAGGAGTTTTTGTTGGAATGATGCCAACACAGACGATTGTTGCCCCTGTTGCGTTGGGGCAACTTTATTCAGCAGATTGGGCAACATAATTGGCCAGAGGGCGCATGCGTCAGCGGTGGCAGGCGGGTGATGGTCATGTTCTCGAGGTTTGGTCAGATGCAACTTCAAAATGGAGGCTTCCTCGGAAAAACCTTCAGCAATCAATTCTCCGCCGCAAAAATGTCTCGGCTTCTGTGTTCTTGATTCGTTCAGCGACACGAGAATTCCACAAGATATGCTTTTATAAAGGTCAATAATTGTGCTCGAGTGGCTTTTGAGCGAGAACAGAGAATCTCATCACGCAGACTGCGAGAACAAAAAAGCCGATCACCCGACCCGCAAAAGGAATCACGACTCATCCACGCACGACTGCAGAACAATTGGCCCTTTGATAATTCTCCGAGAGAACCGATCTACAAAACACTACGACGACACGACCATTTTAGCCATGCAGACCCAGCCAGCCACCGCCAAGCCCGCGCGCGCCGAAGTGACGCACTGCGCCATCGACCGCGTCGGCCTGCAGGCGTATCTGGTGGTATGCACGACGCTCGACTGGCGCGTCTTTCGCCTTGACAAGTTTTCATCCACGCGAGATTCGCTTACACCCGTGCAGGTACATTTTTCTTTTGTTGATTTTGGCTCGGCATGCGGAGCAAGGTGGATGACGCGGACTAACCGAATAGAATGCGCTGTAGATCGTTCTGGACGACACGCACGACGGCGCGCTGCTTTCCAATGTGCGCATGCTGCGTCTCTTCAGGTTAGACCACAGTGACACATCCGCTGATGATGGCGTCCGCACAGCGGCGTCGCAGCTCGGCGGATTCTTCGTGTCGGAGCGATGCGACGAAGTGGACTATTCCCACGTTTCCCCCCACGAAGATGCCGTCAAATTTCCATCTACACCCACTACAGACGGCTCCGAAGATCTCTCTATATTCTCTTTTACACATGAACGGTACGTGATCGTCGTTGTCCAAATCGTCTAAACACCGCGGTTAGACCAGGCCTAACCGTGTGGTTATGTCTCTTCCTCCTCCTCCACGCAGCATTCTCAAACGGTTACCACCGACGCCGTCGTCGGTCGTGGATCTCCAGATCCAACGCACAACCGCCGCTGTACTTTGCGAGTCCCACGAGATACTGCTCATCGACCTGTGCTCGCTCTCGGTGCAACGCCGGATCCCGTCGTTAGCCTCCTTGGCCATGGCGCTTGGTCCGCGGTGGATTGCTTATCCGGGTCTGTCGCCGTCGGCGTTCGACGCCGGCCTCGACAGCGACGACGACGGCGAGTTGGTTTCCGAGGCGTTGGTCCACGGCGGCTCCCGGCAGTTGCTCCAACGAGGCGTTGGCGCCCACGGAGCGGCCGTGCCGTCGTCCACCCCGCCAGCCTACAACGCAGTCGACGTGGCGCAGAACGTGGCCTCGGGCATTTACTTCCTCTCCAAGTCGATCGCACCGTATCTGAGCTCCTCGCCAGGGACGCCGATGGATACCACGACCAACCGACAGGCGACTGCACCGACCCAGCCGCAGCCACAATCGCACCCGACGACCACGACCACGACCACCACGGCCACGGCGTCGTCTAAACCCAACGCCGGGTGGGTCATAGTTGAGGACCGGCGGACAGGCCGCGTGGTCGCCAACTTCCAGTGCCACGTGACCGCGCTCGTGCACCTCTCGTTTGACTTTGCCGGCGCGCTGCTGGCCACGAGCTCGGTCAAGGGCCAGAATGTCCACGTGTTCCGGCTGCTGCCGCCGCTGCAGTCATTCGGCGGGTCCGCATCCGCCGGCCCGTCGTCGGCGGGCAGCACCACGGTGCGTCACCAGCTTTTGTACAAACTCCAGCGAGGGATCACCCACGCCAGCATCGCCGACGTGGCGTTCAGCCAGGACGCCAAGTGGCTCAGCGTCACCTCGGCGCACGGCACGAGCCACTTGTACGCGATCCACCCGGAGGGCGTCGCCATGTCGAGCCATACCCACGCGACGGTCCATGGTGACGGTCGAGGCATGGACGAGGACCGAGCCGTGCGGGACCGCGATGTGAGCGACTTTTGCGCCGGCCTGCGAGCCGTGGAGCCCAAGACGCTCGCACGGGTGCTCAAGATCCACCATACGTTGCAGGCCACGCCCGTGCCCACGCCCGTGGCGGCGCCGTCCACCAGCTATGGCTCGTACGGACTCAGCGGCACGTCAGCGTACTACTATAGCTCTCCACCGGGCACGCTGATGAACACGGCGCTGGACGCGTCGCAGGCGCTGTTCAGTCAGCTGGCTCAGTCCACGGGCATCGACTTTAGCACCAGCTACGACGAGCAGGACCTCACGTCTCGCCGCCGTCGGCGCCGTCGTCGCATGAGCTGCCTGTTCGCCCACGACGGACTCAAGATGGTGATCTACTGCGACGGTACGCTCAAGCTGTACGACCTCAAGGTGCACGAGCCGGTTGTGCCAGCTGTGAGCGGCCGCAGCATCCGCAGCTCGTTCAGCGGGCTCGCGTCCTCGAACGAATTGCTGGTCAAGACGCGACCGTCGCCGTTCGGCTTTGACGCGACTGTCGCGGAGTTGAAGTCGTGGGACCTTTCAGACGCGCCACGCGTTCGCACCGAATCGCTGTCGGCGGGCGGGGGCGACGAACACGCTGGCCGCGTGGATCTAGCAGCGTCACAGCGACCGCGAACCAGCGAGATGCGCACATTTATGCAGCGCGGGTTGCCATTGTGGGCGCATCCTAAGATCTCGTTCCGCGTACTAGACGCTGACCATTCAGACGGACTGGTGCTGCAGGTCAAGCGCAAAGGCCCGAGCAATCTCGAGTTTGGCGGCGACGGGCTGGTCCACGGCGGCGACGACCAGCAGTTGTTTGTGATGGAGATGGATTCGTACTTTGGACTGGGCGGGTCGCCCGTGTTCACGGGCCAATCCGACCAGCGCGTGGCCCCGGAAGTGCCCCGCCTGGATCTCGCCGAGAGCATGAACCTGGCGATCTCGACGTCGATCCAGACGCCGCCATGCAAAGCCATTTCCGTCAATGCGAGCAGAGTTGTGCCTCCAGAACTCACTGAGGACGAACATGGCACGCCCGTGACCCACGGGCCGGTGAAGCGCGGAAAGAAGAACAAGAAGCAGCACGCCAAGCAGCAGAAGGCGAGAGCGAGCGGCGGCGGTGACAGCAGTGGTGGGGACCACGACGGCGAGCTGGTGGACGCGTCCGACTCGAGCAGCACGACGACGTCGGCGTCGTCGTCCCCCTCGATTCTTCAGTTCACGCTGCAGGACATGTATTTCGCTCTGCCGCCCGGCCAGGAGTGAGCCAGTCATCTATTCCACATTCGCGAAACACACACAAACACACACAAACACACACACACACACACACACACACAGATCCGCACAGCCCATCACATGAGAAAAAAAATTGACGATGGCCCCACTGGCCCGTACATCCAACTACCGTACCTGCTACAAGGAGCACCTCATGCAGATCCAACACCCCAACTTAATTTATAAAAAGAGCAATCAACACGTTGGAATTTGACAACAGTGTGGAACTAACTCTCTCTCTCTTCGTTTTTTCTACTCTGCAGGACGCTCGAGACTGTTCTCCGTGGGCTGCAGCATGCGTTCGACGATCTGCTCCACCTGCTTGCGCAGGATCTCGGTCACTTCAGCGCGCGACTGGCCCACTTGGCCGGCCAGCTCGACGTAGTACTTAAGCTTGGGCTCGGTGCCGCTCGTACGAAGCGTGGCCACGCAGCCGTTCGCAAACTTGTACGTGATCATGTGACTCGAGGCGCTCACGGGAAGCACGGCCTTGTGGTCGGGCTGCTCGCTGTCGTAGCCCGTGGTGAGGTCGCGGATGTGGGCGATCGCGTAGTCGCCGCACGTGGTCCAGTACTTGCCGCCGTTGCGAAGCCGAGCAAAGATCCGGTCGGTCACCGCCGGGTCGTAGCACTTGACATAGTGGTTCTGCGTGACGAAGTGGCCGTACTGCTCATAGAGCGCGTTCAGGTGCTGCGCGACGGTGCGCTGATGGGTTTTTGCCAGCTGGATGGTCATCTCGGCGAACACGGCCGCGGCGCAGACGCCGTCCTTGTCCTTGACCAGGTCGCCCACGCAAAAGCCGATGGCCTCTTCGAATGAGAAGAGCACGACCTGGTCTTCATCGCGCAGCTCGGCCGTCTTGTTGCCCATCCACTTGAACCCCGTGAGCGTCTCGACAAAGTTTAAACCTTCAACCTCGGCGACCGCGCGCAGCATTTTCGACGAGACGGTCGACGCCACGAAGTAGAGCTGCGCGCGGGCCGCGTCCGGGTGGGCCTTGAGGTGCTGCGTGAGCTGCCAGTGGCCGAGCAGCAGCCCGATCTCGTTGCCCGTAAAGATCTTCCACTGCTTCGAAGCTGGGTCTTGCTCCGCGACCGCGAGGCGGTCGGCGTCCGGGTCGTTGGCGAGAATGAGACGCGCGCCGTTAGACTCGGCCGTCTCCATCGCGAGCTTGAGCGCGCCCTTGCCCTCCTCCGGGTTCGGGAACGCCACCGTTGGGAACTCGGGGTCTGGCAGCAGCTGCGCCTGAACGGGCACGTAAGGCTGGAGACTAAACGCCTCGAACGAGCGGCTCGTGAACGCGTGGCCCACGCCGTGCATAGCCGTGTAGGCGATCTTGAGGCTGGCTGCGCTGTTGTCGGCCGGGTAGCAGTTAAGATGGCTCTTCATGATGGCGAAGTACGACTTGGTCATCTCCTCGGTCGGATCCTGGACTAACGACGACGAGGTTAGACCCGCGAGCAGCTCGTCGCTGTAGTCAGTCCAAGGCTCGAGGTTCTCAAGGATGGCGGCGGCGATGCCAGCGTCGTGCGGCGGAATGATCTGGCAGCCGTTGCCCCAGTACACTTTGTAGCCGTTGTCGGCCTTGGGGTTATGCGACGCCGTGACCATCACACCAGCCGCGCATTGCTTCTGCTCGATGCAGAACGGCTACATCCGCAGAACAGTTGAGCTCCTTGAGTTAGACCAGTTCTAAGTTCTACCTCTAGAACAAAAAATACATACACAGAACAGAAAAAAAACGCACCACGAGTGGCGTGGCTACAAAGCCCTGGTACAGATACACCTTAATGCCGAGCTGCACGCAAACCGCGGCCGTGAGCTCCGCAAACCGCTTCGAGTTGAGCGACCCGGCCTTGCGGTGGTCGTAGCCCAGCACGACGCCGCGACGCACGGCGTCCTCCGCGCCCAGCACCTGCACGAGGTACTTGCATAGGCCCTGCGCCGTCTGCAGTACGACGAGATCGTTGATCGCGGTCGTACCAGGTCCCATGACGGCACGCAGGCCGGCGGTACCAAACTCGAGGCGGCCGTTAAAGAGGCGGCGCAGCGCCGCGCTGTCGCCGGCGTTCACGAGTTGCTGGACGTGCGCCTTGGTGCCGGCATTGACGTCCCAGGCGAGCCACTGCTGCGCGGCTGCGAGCCACTTGGAGGTGTCAGAGTCGGTCATACAGGTATTATAGCGAGTGGAGGAGGAGGAGGGGAGGAGTGCGGAGAGTGTTCTGCGCAGTTTACGGAGGATTTGGATCTGGCGCTCGAAGGAGAATGTGCGCTTGAGCTTTGCTGCATTGGTGTGTGTCAGACGTGGATGATTTTATCTAAGTACTTTCAGTTCGTTCACATTCTACAAATGTACAGATGCACTGTAAAAGGATGTATATGTTGAGTTCGCATTCAGCATTCAGCAGACTCAACGTCTAAATTGCATGACCAGACGTCGTCAGAGCAATGCACGTGACGTGTGCGCGCGATTTCACGCATTCACAGTGAACCCATCGGACTGCACTGGTGGTTTGTGCCGTCCGTATTCGTAGATCGAACTGCACGCTCTATCCCAGTATGATATTATACTGTATCACGAAGCAACATGGCCACTTGAACAAATATTAGCAACTGGCGGGTATTTTGCCGAGGTTCTGGTATTTAAGTTAGGTCTGCACTGCTGTGGTCTGCTGCTTCTTCAGCTCTTCCTTCTTGCGCTGCATTCGCTGCTTGGTCTTGAGGTTCTTGGCCTTTTTGCGGGCCGCTTCTTCTCGCAACTTCTCCAGCAGCTCGTCCTGAGCGCTGACTTTGCGCTTCTTGGTGACCATCGACGAGGTCGACACCACTGGCGCTGCCAATGCCTGGGTGTCTCCACCAGAGGAGGCGGCCGTGGCCGAGTCGCCGTGCTTGGCGCGTAACAGCGCCGCTTCTTCTTTGTCCAGCGCCGCCGTGTCCACCACTTCGTGCTCGTCCTCTTGCTGGTGGCGGTACGTTCCGGACTTGCGCAGCAGTTTCTTCTTCATCTCTTTTTCCTCCTCGGTTAGCAGCTTCCCGCTTGTACTGCCGCCAGCGGCATCGCCGCCGCGAGTCAAACTCGCGGTTTTAGACGACGGACGATACAGTGACACTGGCGCTTTCGCCACCGCCGACGAGCGGACTTCTTCCTCCTCGATGCGGACGTTAGACGTGCTGGTCTTCCCGCCAAGTAACCATGAGCCAACGACGTCGAACGCGCTCGAGCTGAAGGCGATGTCGTCGTCCACAACTACCGGCATGGCTGTCTGCTTCGCACCCTTTCAAAGGCTTTCGCTGGTCAAGACGAGCAGTCGTACTTAGTCGAAATCGGTTACCGTTGTGAGTGACAAGGGTAACCGTATCGACTAAGTACGACTGTGTCAGGGACCCTGACTTAGGGTTATGGTGCAACTTGTCGGGTTTAAACCCGTTCAGGAACCTAAACAGGTCTAAGCCCGGTACATGGTGGTTGGTTGGTTGGCTGGCCTTTTGCGCTGCCTGGAAGCAAGCCTCTGATGTTGCTGGTCTAACCAGTTTTTGATCTTGCTCGAGTAGAACCTTCGTCTCTCAAAACCTTCGCAACCATGGGTCGTATGCACAGCAGCGGAAAGGGTATGTCCAAGTCGGCGCGCCCGTACAAGCGCACGCCGCCGTCGTGGCTCAAGGTCTCGTCGGCCGACGTTGAGGACCACATCTGCAAGTTCGCCAAGAAGGGTCTTACGCCGTCGCAGATCGGTGTGATCCTCCGTGACTCGCACGGTGTCGCTCAGGTCAAGAGCGTGACCGGCTCCAAGGTGCTCCGCATCCTCAAGAAGAACGGTAAGCAAATCTTAGTTCTCGAAAAGAATTGTCATTTTGGTCAGCTGTACTGACCTGCGTATTGCTTTTTTTCTTTCTCGCTATGTTCTCGTGCGGTTACGGCATTTCCTCCGGTCTATCGCGCGTTCTGTGCTCGGTATTACCTGACGCCCGCGTGACGACGCTGTTCGGTTCGGACGTCGCATTCCATTGCGTTCCCCGTGCTGTGCGCGCTCTGTCCGTGTGACCGTGGGAATACGCGGGTGTGGATGACGCTATGGCGGTCACCAGGTCTCGCTCCGGAGCTCCCTGAGGATCTGTACATGCTCATCAAGAAGGCTGTGGCTGTCCGCAAGCACCTCGAGCGCAACCGTCAGGACAAGGACTCGAAGTTCCGCCTGATTCTCATCGAGTCGCGTATCCACCGCCTCGCTCGTTACTACCGCCAGAACCGCAAGCTCACGCCGAACTGGAAGTACGAGTCGGCCACGGCCTCGACGCTCGTCGCTTAAGCGGACGAAATGCCTTGTCGTGTTAGTCCCAAGGGTCTTACCATCCTCAAGATCAAAGATTGCCTAAAACCTGTTCCCACAAAATGCAAATCTGCACTGTTGGAACAACACAACAAAAATTCTGTCCTCTTTCAGGTCGGGTCTAATGGTTTCTGTTCTCCGCCAAGTAGAACGTTCTGCTGCCTCCTCCGCGCGTTCTCCACCATGCGCCGCTCCGCGACGAGCTCTGCACTGAGACAACTCACCCGTAAATGGCTCTCCAGGCTTTGCGCCACGACCGACTCGCCGCAGTCGCGCTGCGGACACGCCACCAGCCGCTGCGTGCACTGCCGTAGATAGTGCTGCTCCGCATGGCGGCGCGCCACCATTGCGCCGCAGCCCAGCAGACACGGCCCCTCCACTTGGCGCTCGACGTGGCGTCTAGCCAGCTCCTCCCTGTACGCTGCGCGCGCGCACTCAACCGCGCCGTGGCGGCTTGCGTCGCAGAAACGGTACGTCTGCTCGCAGCCTGGCTCGGCACAGACCACCACGCGGTGCACGCAGCTCTCGCGGATATGGCGCTCGAGCTCGCGCAGCACGAGCCCGGAGACCCCGCAGCGCAGCGGACACACCGCCGGCTCGGTCGCTCGGTCGCGTGCGCGCTGCGCCAGCAGCTGGAGCCGCTGGTTGGCCACGCAGCTCGTCCTGTCGCGCAACGACGGCGTGGGTGGCGGGCCGTACAGACGCCGAGCCGCTGCCGTGCTGTACAGCTGCCAGCGCGTGCCAAAGCACGCGGCGCGGGGCTGCCTGAGCGCCATGTCGTCGACCACGTTGCCGGCGCCTTCCTCGAAGGTGTAGTACGCGACTAAATCCGCGCGGTGTCTCTCCACCTCAACGATCGCGTGCGCGTTGGCCTCCAAGTACTCTGGCGAGAGGCTGGTCGACCAGACGCGCACTTCCTGGACGACCCCTTGGAACGAATCGCGCTCGTTGCTGCCCAGCCGCGCAAACGGCAGCTCGAATGCGCCGCGCTGGACGCCGCTCGGGGCGCCGTCCACCAGCAGAGAGAGCTCGCTCTTCGTCGCACAGAGCGCCACGTGGTGCCAGCGGCTACGCGTCAGCGCCACCGGGAAGCTCACTTCCCCTCGCGCCGTGCTGACGTAGGCGATGCGGCCGCTGTCGGCGCCGCTCAGCACGATAGCATTTCGCGCCGACGACAGGACCACGTGGCGGCCTCGGCGGCCCAGCAGCGCCGGCGGCGTGTTGTTCGAGACCAGCAGCAACTTGGCCTCGAGCTTGGCGAGCTCGCGCTCGTACCGGCGTCTCAGCCGCGTGGCTTCCTGGTTGTCGATGACGCCGTCGTGCTCCTGCCGCTGCAGCGTCGCCGTCGACTCGGTGAGCACGGCGCGCTTGGCCAACAGCTTGCGCTGCTCTTGCGCTTGCTGCTGCCGCACGGCGGCCGTCGCAGCCCGATCTCCAGCCGCAGTCTGTGGGGCGACTGCCGCGGCCCACTGGTCAAGATTGCCCAGTCGGAGCTGCTCGTCCTCGCTCAGGAACTCGCCGCTGAGCCATTCTGAGCGGACCATGCGGTCCGTGGCCTGCAGTTCGATCTGCTCCGAGATCTGTTGGGCCACGACGGCGTCGCGTTGGCGCTCCTGCTGGAGCAGTCGGTGCGCGTCCTGGACGCAGATCCGCACGAGGCCGCGCGCCAACGAAAGAGTCTGTGCAGCTGCCAGCACGCCGCGCTCGGCGGCAGCGAACTCGTCCGCGAGCGTCTTGGCTCCGAGCGCCACGTCGCCCAGCAGTTGGCTGTTGGACCGCTTGTCCTTGGCGCTCTTGTGGAGGTGCTTGAGCTCTTTGAGCCTTTGCTTGCACTCTTTCGACTGCTGCTGGAAGCGCTCGAGCTCGCGCTGCTTGGCCACCGCCGTCTCGATCTGCTCGAGGCTCTGCGCGTGGAGGTCGACAATCTCGTCCTTGGCGTCGATCACCCAGACGAACAGCTCCAGCGTCCACGGCGGCGGCAAATCCAAGTCCACTGTGCTGTTCTCGAGCTGCGCGCTCGTCTCGCTGTGGAGCACGACATAGCCGCCGCCGCCCACGGGGAACTGGAGCATGCTCCGCTCGTGATGCGCCAGCGCGAGAAAGTCCTCGTGCACGTGGCGGTCGCGCCAGCGCAGCCGCGCCTTGCAGCCGTGGGCTCTGTTCTTGCAGGCCACCACGCGACTAACGCACTCGGCCGCGACGTGGCCCGTCAGGTGGCGGCGCTGGACGTAGGCGCCACACTCGGCGCAGACGACAAGCGTGGTCATCTCCTGGAAATGTGCAGCCATCGCGTCACGCGCGCGCGTCACCACACAGTCCGAGCGGACATGCCTGTCCATGGCCTCGACGGCCACCCACTCGGCGCAGCCGCTGGGGGCGTTCGGACACGGCCGCTCGCGCTTGACGCACTCCTCTTCCTGGTGGGTGAGTAGCCGCCGCTTGAGCACGAGCTGCTCGCACCAGTCGCAGGCCACGTGGTCGTTGACCGAGGCCGCGCTACTGAGAATGCGAGCGCGAGCGCGGACCACGCGGCAGCTGGTGGCCTCGTGGGCTGCACGGTGGTCGAAAGGGAACCGCTCGCGGCAGCCAAAGGCCTCGAACTGGCACAGCACCACGCGCTTGACGCAGCCAAACAGCTTATGGTCGGCGAGCCCGCGGCACTCGGCCTGGTCGCCACACAAGTCGCAGAGGACCAGCGTGTGGGCGGCGCGGTGGTCGTCTAGCAGCTGCTGCGTGCGCTGCAGCGCGACGCAGCAGTCGCGGTCGTGCTCAGACCGCTCGTGGGCGAGGAACGAGGCACCGCAGCCCGCGCGAGGGCAGCGCACCACGCGCATTAGGCAGTGCGACGCCTTGTGGGCGCGCAGCTGCGCGGCCGACGGCAGCTCCGCGGCGCACAGGTCGCAGACTGCGACGTCGCTGACGGAACTGGCGGGCGCGAGCCCAACGGACGACGGCGCATTCTGCTTCGTTGGCGACGGCGAGAGACCCGACGGCGGCGGCAGCGGCGCCAGCAGCACAGTAGAAGGGGACTGCGGGCGGCTGTGGCGGCCACTTGGAGAAGCTCTCGGGACATGAGACGACGCCTGCTGCGAAGCTCGAAGCAGCAGCTGCTGCCGCTGGCGCTCGACGAGCTCGAGCTGCTTGGCCAACTCCGCGAGCTCCTTGGGGAGAGTGGCGGCCGCGCGAGTGGGCGACGTCGCCGTCGCCGCCGCTGGGCTGCTCAGCTTGGCCGGAGCCCACGCGAGTGCAGGTGGGTAGGCCATCTTCTTGCGAAAAAATTCTGCGACTGTGCCTGTGGGTTCGCCCCGCGAAGAGCCACCCAAAATGGGATCAGATCTTAGACAGGCGACTCAGAACTGTGCCGCAACTTCAACTTGGTCGGGTGGGACGAGACGGAGCCGCCGTGGATCGCACCGTTAGTCTCCTCTGTCTCCTCCTCCTCCTCCTTCTCCTCCTTCTCCTCGTCCTCCTTCTCCTCCTCCGCTTCCCTCCACGCTCATTCAGCAAGTTTCCTTCGCTTGCCAACCAACCCAAACCCACAATAATGGGCGGCGTCCAGATGCGCATGCTACTGCGCTCGCACATGGTCGTGATCTTCGGCGCCACCAGCCGCATCGGCATAGCGACCGTCGAGACGCTCGCGCGCGCCCACGAGGGTGCCGCGGTGGTCGTGGCCGTCGAGCGGCCCAAAGACCCGCGCGTTCGGCGTCTGCGCCGCGCCACCGGCTGCTACGCCGTGCAGTGCGATTATACCAACGTACTGTCCCTGCAGCGCGTGGTGCGCCACGCCAACGCCGTGCTGTTGGTGCCAGCGCTGTCGCCGAGCGGCACGCAATTCTCCAAGCGCGTGGTAGACGCTTGTGTGAACGAGAATGTGGCGCGCATTGTGCTGATCAGCAGCTTGCTCGCCACCGATGACTACTGGCGCCAGGCCGACATGAGCAGCGTGGGCTACGAGGCCATCGAGGCCCATGCACGCGCGCTGACCAACAACTGCATCGCGCTGCGCATCCCTCTGCTCATGGAGACGCTTCTCTACTGTCGTGATGAAGTGATTTTCGCCAGTCGCTTTCTCTGCTGCTTCCAGCCCACGACGCCCGTGCCTTGCATCGCGGTCCGCGACGTGGCGCTCGCCGCCAGTGAATTGCTCACCAAGCCGCACAGCAAGTTCCACGCGACCTACTCGCTCGCCACGGCCAACGTGACCTGCTCGCCCGTGGAGATTGAGCGGCTGCTGTCGCACGCACTGGGCCACTCCATCCACGCCAAATACGTGGACGAGGCGAGGTTTACGCACCTGCTAAAGGAGAAAAACGTCTCGGAGCTGGCGGCGGTGAACACGATCCGCATGAAGAGCTTCCTGGAGCTCAGCGCCGGCGTGGTGACCCATGCGACGCTGGAGACGCAGCCGCCACCTTCGCACCACGGCCAGCCACAGCTTGGCGACCAGGCCAAGACGGCGCTGCCGCTCACGCGCGTCGGGTACTCGACCGACTTTCGCACGCTCGCCAAGCGCGAGCTCATGTCGCCGTGCCAGTGGGTCGTCGCGAACCGCGCGATGTTTGAACGCAGCACGGAGAACGAGATGCAGCTCTTTGTGATGGGCTCCGGCGAGGGGTTGTTCCAAGAGATTGAGCGGTTAGTAGCGCAGCAAGTGACGGCACCCCTGGCGGCGGCAGGGCCTGGAGTCGAAGGTGAGACGAACTACAACGACGACGACGACGACGAGATGAACCAAGTCGGCGAGGCTGCGATTCCAACGGCAACAGGGTCAGCGGTCCATAGCAAGGCGACGTTCTGTACGATCAAGACGGTACCCGGCGGCCGCCAGCGGCAGCAGGCTCAACTGAGGGTCGGCCACCAGTCGTCACCTATGACGCAGCTGCTCGCGCAGCTCACGCCGGCGGACGTGGTCGTGTTTGTGCCACCGCTGCGGTTCGGCGCCGCCGAGTGCATGGAGGTGTTGCGCGTGGTCGTGGATGCGGTTAGACGCGCTAAGGCCTGGGGCATCGTCATGGTCAGTTCGATCTTTACGGGCCGCGGGTGGGCGGACACCGTGAACAGCATGGGCGAGATGGAGCAGTTTGTCGAGAACGCCGGAGTGCCCTACACGGTGGTTCGACTGCCGCTGTTCATGGAGTACTTTCTCGCACTCAGTCAGGAGCCAGCGCCGCCCGAGCTGGAGGCAGGCGCGTCCACCACAGAGGAGGAGAAACAGCCCGAACTGGAGCCGTCGTCTATCGTGGCAGATAGACGACCACTTGCTGCCAGCAGCGGCACGTCGTCGTCGGCCTCGTGGCCGCTACTTGGTCGTGAGCTGGCATCCACTCCGCAGTATCTGATCTCGACCGCCGACGCGGCCAAGGCGTTAGTCGCGATCGCCTACACATTCCCTCTCCACCGCCGTAAGATTCGTAACGTGTACACGGAGCGCCGCACCATGCAGGAGATCGAACAGTGTTTCCAGCAGCACGCGTACAAAGGCCGCGGCGTGGATTTCGCGCGAGTGGACGCGCTGAAAGAGACGCCGCGCCACGAGTTTTGGCGCGTGGCGTACTGGACCAAGAGCCACGTGAAGCAGTTTTTGGAGACTGAGGTGCAGCTCTCGGGCGAGCGCACAGCGCCACTGGCAATGGACGAAACTTTCCAGGAAATCACCGAGTGTCCGCCGATTACGCTGGACAAGTGGGCCGCGCGGCACGCCAAGAGCCTGTCTCACGCACTGAGCGGTGGAGCGAGCCAGCGAAAGCGAAAGGGAATAGCAGCAGCGAAGCCACAGGAGAGAGAGACGACGGAGGCGGAACGGCCGAAACTGGAGCGTTCTGCAGGGGAGATGGAGCTCAAGCCAGTCAAGGAGGAGGAGAAAGGGGATCCGCAACCCCGCCCCATGCAGATGACCGCGACCGCGTCGTCCTAGCCGACTGGTTAGGCCTCTGGCAGGTGGTTAGGAAAGGTGGACTAAGCCAGAGTACATTCATTTTCATGGTAGTTTTTATCAGGATTCAACAGTCGTCCATTTCTCGTCGGAGCTGTTCTTCTTCTCGCTTGATGTCCAGCGGCTTGTGGCTGACGAGCTCGGTGGGCGCGCAGTCCTCGTCGTCCACACCATCCTCCTCTTCGTCCTCAATAGTAAACACTGGCTTGGCCACAACGATGGCGGCCGCATCTGTGGACGCGTCTGTGGCCGGTTTAGACTCGTTACGCTGAGCCATCTTGGCGCGGAAAGAGCTACTCCACGACTGCATCTTCAGTTTCGAAGCCTGGCCGGCCACTGCCAGCTTCTCCCTTGACGCCTGGCTGGCCACGGCGAGCTTCTCCTTCGAGACGACGCTCGCCGCCGCGAGTTTCTCTTTAGACGCCTCCTTGGCCACAGCCAACTTTTCTTTCGACGCTTCTCGAGCCACAGCGAGCTTCTCTTTCGACGCCTCGCGAGCCACAGTCAGCTTCTCTTTAGACGCTTCGCGGGCCACAGCCAACTTTTCCTTGGACACTTGGCTTGCGACCGCGAGTTTCTGCTTGGAAACCTGGCTGGCGGCCGCAAACTTCTCCTTGGACACCTGCTTGAGCTTGTCCTTGTAGTCAGCGCTGCTGGTGCGCAGGCGCGCTTTGCGGGTCTTGAGGTTCTCGTAGAATGCGGCGGCCTTGTCACGGGCCACAGTCGTGCGTGTGGACGTCGCGGACGTCGCGGTTTCGTCGTCCGTCGAATCGGCCGGGTCGTCCATGCTGGGCCGCCATGCGTCCACAGACGACCGTAGCTCGGCTACGTCGTCACCGTCGGCCGCGGCATCGTCCTCCGACGCGAGCTGCGACGGCAGGCAGTCGCGCGGAACGTAGTGGACTACTGCGTCGGTCAGCAGAGCGCCAGGAAACGGCGTGGCCAGCGGCAGTGCGTCCGAGTCCGAAAAGAGCTTGTCCACCGCGACCTGGCAGAGCCAACTTTGCGTGGGGACGTCCGGACATTGGATCCGCACATAGTCGCCACGCCGCATCGTCGTCCACGTCGTGGACGCGTCCACAGTCCCCATTCGCTCGAGGAACAACATGTCGTCTTGTGGTTGCACAAGAGGCGTATGGCCCAATAAGATGAGGCGGTCCTCGTCGATCACCTTGAGACCGGAAGTCGCGAGCGAGGACCGCAGCTGCGTGGCCGACTGGCGCAATTCGTCGTCCGAGTCCACGTCCTCCTGGTTGTCGGGGCGGTTGCGGAAGCGCTGTATGGCCGTCCGCAGTCTATCGCGCGCGTTAGACTTGGCGTCCACACCCGTGGACGTGGAGATCGAGTGGCGCAGATTGCCAACCATCGGGGTCACGCGCCGCTGCAGCGAGCCTCGCAGGCGCTGCGAGAGTCCTTCCTGCTGGTCATCGCTCTGGTCCTGCGCGTTGCGGTCGTCGTCTTCGCTGTGGTCGCCGGAACTGTCCGTATTTTCATCGCGCGCCGGACGCGTCGCTTCACCGAGATCGACCTCGTCCATTTCGCTCCTGCTGTGAGACTTGACCCGCGAGTCCCGTTCAATACAGTACACTGTATTCTTACTCTGGACGCTGGACGCTGGACCCTGTGGAATCAATGTCAATGCGAGCCGCTTCGATCCAGACAGTCAGTTTAGACGTCTTCGTTTTTCTTTTTTGACAGATCACTTCAGGAAACGGAACCGAATTTGTTGGTTGATGATTCAGGAGGACTCTTTGCTGGTGTTTCCGCTTTTTTCATGGAAAGCCACAATGTGACGGCACATCTGGTCTCTGATTCGCGGAAAAAGTGTCGACGTGGAATTCATTATCACAAATCAGTACATTATCCACCGTGACACACATTGAAGAGGCCCCAGGCTGCGATGATGGATGAAGATGAAGCCTCCTCCTGTCCAGAGCGGCCAGCAGCCACCATCCTCGGAGCTCTCGCTGTTGCTCCATATCCAGTATCCAGTAGCCTCTCAGAGTGAACCTTCTAGTCCCCACAGCCGCACGATAATGCCGCCATTCCCCAAGCTCCAGCTCGCTAGCTCCAAGTCGGCCGACGGCCGCGCCGAGAGCGTGCGCCTCGCGTCGCCATCGGTGATGCGCCGTTCGAGGACCCACGCCCACGCTCACGCTCAAGCTCACGTAATTTGCCTTCCCGGGCCGCGCCGTGCCCATCCGGCTGGCGTTGTACCTGGGCGGCGTCCCGTTTGAAGACGAGCGCCTCGGCCATTCGGCCAGCTGCCGGTGCTCACGATCAACGGCGACGTCATCGCGCAATCGCTGCTGATCTTGCGCTAAGCGGGCAGCCGGACCGGTCTACACCCGGTGAACGACCCGATGGCGGCGCTGCGCATTGACGAAATGCTCGGCCTCTTCGACGACATGTACACCACCATGTCCCCCACGTACCGCATGGAGCCAGAGGCCCAGGTCGCAGCGCGCTAGGCGCTGGCCGAAGGCAAGAATGGCAAGCTTCTCGCGGACGCCGAAAAGCGCATCGCGGCGCGGCGACCTGTACGCCGTGGGCGACGAGTTCTCGATCGCGGACCTGGCGCTCCACGCTTGTCGATGACCATCACGAGCGGCCATCTGATCGGCATCCCGGCCAACTGGATCCACCAATCGTTCCCGCAGTGCTGCGCATCGTCAGCCAGGTCAACGGTCTCGCCAAGGTGCAAGAGTATCTCACCACCAAGTCGTTCTAACAGCACCGCAGCGCGGCACCAAAATGGAACCCACTTAGAAACGTTAGCAATTGTGGATATCTTCCCCCCATCGGATCTTGAAAGGTCGCGGCGCTCAAGCACGCGACACCCACGTTCGACCTACCTCCCAGAACGACCTAGGCATCCATCGATCCACCCACCATGAGCAAGAACCTGGACAAGTTCCACAAGACCACGGTCTTCGCCGAGGACATGACCGACACCATGCTCGAGCGCGTCATCACCACGGCGAAAGACGCCTTCCAGCTCCAAGTCACGGTAACGTTCCCTTTCGTCTTTGTCTCGCATGGTCGAACAACCTGGGCTAACCACCTCGTCGATCTACCGTGTCCGAACCACCAAGTCGGGCAAGACCTTCTCGACCATCGCCGAGTACGTGCGGCGCAACATGGAGAAGGAGTACGGCCGCGGCTGGAACTGCATCGTCGGCTCCTCGTTCGGCGCCTACGTGACCCACGAAATCAAAACCTACGTCTACTTCAGCGTCGCGGCCGGCGTCTCCGTGCTGGTCTGGCGAACATAGCGCTCTCGCGCGGTGGTCGAACGAGTGCACATCCCCCTCCCAAAAAAAATCCCAGTACCATCAATCATCAGTTTGCTACTATGTACTTGCAAGTTCATTAATATTTTTTGCGTAAAAGACTACAGTTTGTATCGATCAATCTCGGCATCTTCCTTGTCCAGTTAGACCAGCATCATGCGGCGCACCGTGTGCTTGAGCGTCTGGCGCAGCCGCACGCGCGACGGGACGCGCCCAGCGCCGCCCGGGTCGCTCTCCAGATCCGTCTCGCTGTCCTCCATGGCGATCGCCGTGGTTGGCTGCTTCTCGGTGATGTTGACCACCTTGCCGCACGCCGCCAGCTCGATCAGCATGTCGGTGGCCTCGACGCGATCCACGACCACCACGTCGATCGTGTCGCCAAACTCGAGCACCACGGGCATGTCGGCAAACTTGGCGGCCCACGACTTGGTGTCGTCCACGCCGCTGTCGTTGCCCGCGACCTGGACCACCACGCGCAGCACGCTGATGCGCCGCAGCTTCTGGCAGGCGTTCGTGACCGCGCGGATCACCTGGTAGTTCTCTTCGTCGGTCGGCATCATGATCACCACGACCTCGATGGGCTTGACGGCCTTGATCAGGTCGTGCACGTTTCGCGTCACTTCTTCCACGTACGCCAGTTCCTTCTTGACCTCGAGCGACGACTCGACCTCAAGCGAGTGCACGTTCCAGCCGCACGTCTCGAGCCGCATGACCGCGCTCTGCGCGTTCTGTGTGCTTGTCGCGGTGAACACCAGCGCGGTGAGACCGTCCACTTTGCCAATCTCCTTCTTCTTGGCGTCGCCCACAAATCGAAGCACGTACCGCAGCAGCGGCGGGCCTAGCAGCTGATTGCAGATCACGACCGCGACAATCATCGTCGAGAAATAGCTCCCCCAGCCTGGGTACATGAGCTGGATTTGCTTGGCGAGCCCGAGCGTCACGCCGGCCTGGGTGATGTACGCCATCCACGCGACCTTGCAGTGACCGCGGTCCTCTCCGGCCGCGATGCCGCCGATAAAGCTCCCCAAGAAGATACCGGCGACACGGGTAAAGCACAGCACGAGTGACAGCGCCATCGCCTTGGCCAGCATGTCCAGCTCCAGTGTAGCGCCCGTGATCGTGAAGAAGCTCACGTACACGAGATCCGCGAGGTTTTTGAGCAGCAAGCTGAGCTCCTCCGGGTTGGAGCTCGTGTTCCACATGACAGCGCCGGAGACCATGCAGCACAGGAGTGGTTCCAGGTAAGGATGCGCCAAGTGGCAGATCACAAAGATCATCCAGCCGTAGAGCAAGATCAGAAACTGCTTGAACACCTGCTGCACTTTGAACCACACGCTCTTGCGCTTGATCGCGCGCGGGCGCCAGAACACGATCCAACCCATGATCTTGCCCAGCACGAGCCCCATGAGCGTGGACCCGCACAGCTGCAGCACGAGCCGCAGCAGATCGTCGCCCGACATTTGCTTCTCCGACAGGAAACTTTCCGTGATCATGCTGTTCACGTTGAACAAGAAAATGACCAGCACGTCGCACATGACCGTCACGGCGAAGATCAGCGTCGTGAAGTGGCCTTGCGACTTGGTCTCTTCAATCACGGCGAGCGCCGACGACGGCGACCGCGCGATCATCATGCATCCCGCGAGCAGCGCGATCGCGTACTTCTCGCTCTCGCTCGTGTCCTGCAGGAAGTCAATGTACCCGGCGAGCACCGTAATCGTGAGCGTGCCAATGATGTACTCGACGACCGTGAGCCCGATCGTGACGAGCAAGATGCTCTTCATGATCGGCTTCATGTGGTTCCAGTGGAGCTTGCTGCCGGCGGTGAGCCCGATGTACGCCATCGACAGCTCGTCGATGATCCGCAGCTGGCGGATCTGGTGCGTAGACAAGAAATTGAGCACGTACGGGCCCACGAGAATGCCCGTGACGATGTAGCCCGTGATGCGCGGCAGGCCAATATGCGGACACACTTTCGAGATCGAATGCGATGCGATGGCGACGATGATAAAGCTGATAATGAGCAGGCGGTCGGGCAGGAACTCGATCGACATGACTTCGTCGGCGTCGATCTCGATGGGCTTGAGCTCGCGCGCCATGAGCGTGTTGCCGTCCGTGAAATGGTCGATCTCGGCCGTGTTGCCGGCCGCGTCCTGGACCGTGCAGCGCATGGGCAGCGCGCCGGCCTTCCACATGGCTTCGCCTTTGCCGACCACATAGGTGAGCAAGAACGCGTGGGCCGACGACTTGGAGAAACTGGACCCGACCGACACGTTGTTGACCAGACATGACTCGTTCTTGGCCACGCGCAAGTTGGGCTCCTCGTTCTCGAACGCCACTTGGATCTCGATGATCGTGCCTTCATGGGCCGGGCGGTCCGACGAGAACAGCAGCACGGTCGACTTGACCTTGGGCCGGATCGCGTCGATGCCAAAGCCCAACTCCACGTCGTACTTGAACAGATACGTGTTGCCCGCGCGGTTGCGCACCACGCAGCTCACGGGCATCGACGACGAGTCGTCCATGCTCGCGTCGCCGTCGGCCACCGTGTACTGGATCATGTAAAACCCGTGGTCTTCCGCTTCCAGCAGCGGCACGCCACGCACGCGGTTCACCTCGCACACGCCTGAGTAGCCCTGCGTAAGGTTCACAGCCTTGACCGTGAGCGAGACCGTGCTCCCGATCCGCGCTGGTTTGTCGGTCGAGAAGAGCATGAAGATGTCGTCTTCGATCGTGGGCACACTGCCGTCGACCTGGCGCACGAGGTGCTTGATGGCGCCCGACGCTTTGTCCGGCACGTTGAGGGCGCCGTCCAGCAGCGCGCACTTGTACTCGAGCCCGGCGAGGTCCGAGTCGCCTTCCTGGACCGTGTAGTTTAAGTGGCCGGCGACCACCGAGACATTCTGCTTGTTAATGAGACACGACCCAATAAGGCTGTCGACGCGCTCCTGCGGGTAGCTGCCCGACACTTCAATGCGGAAACGCGCGACGCGTCCGATCCCCAACAGCGGCGTCGCGACCGTCGCGAGTTGGCGGGCTCTCTGGTGGTTTCCATCCTCCGCGGCGTTGGCGTTGGCGTTGGCGTTGGCGTTAGCGTTGGCGTTGGCGTTAGCGTTGGCGTTGGCGGAAGCGACGGTAGCGGACGTCGCCTCAATCAGCGCGGCGGTTGGTTTGTTGAGCAGCGTCATGCCCGTGACCTCAAACTCGCTGCCCAGGTAGACGAACGTTGGCAGCGCCACGTCGAAATTCAGATCCTGGCCGGAGAGCGAGTAGACGCACGCAAGCTGCACGTGGGTCTGGCTCTTAGTCCACGCATAGTCGCCGGTGTCGTAGTCATCCGAAAACGACGCGTTGAGCTCCAGCGTCCACGCGGTGGGCGACACGGCGGCGATGCGGCTCGAGACGAGCGGCAGCTGGACGCGCGCGTCGCCGAGAGAGCAGGCGACGGCCTTGGGCTCGAGCGTGATGGGCGGCACGGCCGATCCCAGCGTCACGTTGGCTGGGATGGCCATGGTCGCGCGCACCGAGAGCCAGGTCTCCTCCCCGCAGAGGACGGCATGGTCGAGGACGGCGGCCGTGGGGGACGCTTTTGGTGCGATGCAGCGGAAGCTGAGGAGCGAGGCGGCGGAGATGGAGGCGGCGGAGGAGGAGATCCACACCAGGACGAGGAGTGCGCGGAGCACTGGCATTGTGTTTGTTGGCGTTGGGATTTTTTTTTGTTTTTTTTGGTGGTGGTGGGTTTTTTGTTGGTGTTGGGCAATTGGTTCCGAGTCGTTTAGACCGGGGAGAACAGGGAGCAGGCGGCCGACGCGCCTGGTCGCATTAATCGACGCGTCTTAGACTCGGTTGAGACACCAACAAAAAGTGCCACGCGATGGATTCCTATTGGAGACGGACGAGCGCCAGGTCGCAGGTGCGCTGGAGTGAGGTGCGCTGTTGGTGTTGGCGCTGGATGGGGGAGAGCGCAAAACGTCATCACGAATAGGTGAGGAGTCAGGAGCGAGCTGGAAAACCTCTGAAAAAGCTGGGTTGAATCAGGGAAACGGACGCCAAATTGAATCTGGGAGGTTGGATTCAGTCATGTACACTTGTCCCTGTGTATCTTGATGACTTAGGGACCCTTTTCGACACGAGCGTCTAAAAAGCGTATTTTTGAAATTAGAAATAGAAATGATCGTTTCTAATTCAACATTCCAAATGGCCTGTTCTTGGATTGGCAGACTTGCCATCTTTGATGCGTTGGCGCGAACCAGCGCACTTGGCGACCAGCTCTTCGTCGTCATCATCAGACCACGGTGCGTGATTCTCGTGCAGAACAATTATCAGTCGCTTGTCGTTTGCTGCAGCATCAACGCTGGCGTGCGGATCCAACGCGGCCCACTTGGCCACACCACACTTTTCAGCCTTCTCGTCCAGAAACCCGAACAACAACGAATTGCCCGAACGCCACGTGCCAGTGGCATGTTGCTACAGTGTGGACTAAATGAAGAGGGTTCGGAGATTAAATTTCCAACTTTACAGTTAGTTACTGTATCATGCAATGCGCTGTATTATGTACATATGCAGCACATTGTTCACCCAGAACGTTCTCCACTGCGCTGAACCTCTCGGGAACTTTGCCAAGACGACTCCATTGTTTGCTCCGACTCAGGACTCCTGAGTCAGGAAGGAAACGGAACGCAGGCGTTCCCTCGGTCGTGGCAGTTGACCACTCTTGTGTCGCGTTGTCACACTGTACAACACACTGTGCAGTACACTGCTCACACAGTACGTACCGTCAAAATTCTGGTAGTCTTCCGTCTTTCTTAGCCAAAGTGTACAGTATTGCAGCGAATGTCAGAACTCTCCATTGAGGAGACCGCGCAGCTGGTAACAGTAAATGGGTGCGGTCTCATCATTAGAACAGGCAGAACACCTAGATTCCTCTACTCATTGTCTGTGCCGTACTGTACACGATATTTCCAACATAGAGCATTTGTTGCCTCTTGGACTAGCAACAAATCGTCATCTTGGCGCGCAAGCAATCGTGCCGCAGGCACAAATCCCTGCTGTTATTAGACGCGACAAAAGGCCCCCATGGTGTCAGTGACAGAGACCATCCGCGCGTAGAGGCAGGGAGATAGCGGAGGGCCAAGGCTGAGGAGGATGCGCGTTCGTTGCTGCTTCGCCATCGGAGAAGACAGCCCGTGGACTCTACGGATATCCACGGTGAATATCTTCCAAAGTCGCTTCAACCGATACTTTCGCAGAGAACCATGGTGGTTCGTGGCGTTAATTTGTTCCAGTTCGACGCCCTGCCAGAAATGACCGCACGCTGTGAAGCACGACTCGTGCTGCACGAGCCGTGCGGTCAGTCTCTGAAGCTTGCACCTACAGATATGTGGTGGACGCTACATTTCTCCTCTCCTCTCAAGTTGAATCTCCAGCACGGTTAGCGATCGCGCTGTGTCACACTGAGCGTGGGACACAATCTCCAACACGCCGTGCAAGCAGATTCTGATAAAAGTTGGTTTGGCACTCATGGGATAGTCGCATGATGCGCGATGCGATCTGCTACTACTGTATTCAATACCCAAGAAATATCCTATCGACCAAGCGATGACGGGCCGGCCCTCTTGATTCTCCTCCCTCCCAGAATAGGAGTCCTACGTGTGGACGGAGAATCAAGTGAAGCAAAGAAGAACCATACTTGAGAATTTCATCAACAAACATGGCGACCATGTCGTTTTGCAAAGAACTTAATTGTTCAGTGAGAACTCTGCTGCGTTTGAATGGTCGTGAGAGGATCCCGCAAACCTGGACGACAGCCCGCATTGTAGCAAACACGTCCAACACGCGTGCCACTGTCGCTGACAGATCGGGAAGAACGACTGTCGCATGCAGGACGATAATCTCCTACCTGGTGGGCGTGAGGAAGTCGGCACAACGAGTTGACTACGAACAGATTCACGCCAATTCACGCAAGCGCAATGGGTTTCCAGCCGCCGGATCAGACCATGAGATCAAAGAGTTCACACGCCTGCCAGGCGGCCTGGATCATAAGTGTCCTTTGGGAGCACTTATTGAACGTTTCTCATGTGATGGATGCAAGGCGTTGACACAATCGCGACGTGAGACTGTGGGATCTTGCTTGGCTGCGGAGCAGAGGCGTGGGCCACGCCATTGGCAACGACCCCGCGCGGTATCCTTGAAGCGTTTGCCGTACAGTACTGTACAGTACTGTACGGTACTGCACTGTAGAGACCTTGTCCGCTCTGCTCCTCCTTGTCCGCTCCCCTCCCCTCCGCTCTTCTCTTGGAGACGACGGTTTCATCACAGATGAAAACCGCACTCGCCTCAACGCGACGTTTGATGCTTGCCAAGCATTTGCTTGGACCAAACGCCAACAAACCAGCCCAACGCGGCTGCGTTGGCACCTGCCATTTTTCAGTGCCAAACCACATATTACAGAACAATCTCGAGCACTAATCAGAGCAATTCGACACCCAAGAAAACTCGAACAACAGATGGCACCGCGAATGTCGCGCCGAATAGCGGATTCCCGTCAGTTTTGATGAGAGCCAAACCAGAATCGAGAAGAAACGGCGGAGGCCAGGCTCTATTTGAGAAAGAGCAAAGCGGAGAGAGAGAGAGAGGAGAGAGAGAGGGCATGCAAAGGGGGATCTACCTCAAGTGTTGGTATTTGGTGCTTAGCGTTGGTTTCGCAAGAGTGTCTTGATGGACATCCACGGATCCTCTGCGGGAGAAAGTTGGCGGGCGTTCTTTAGCGTGCGAGCTTCAGATCACGAGTGTGTCAACCGATCGGGAAACGATTGGGGGGCTTGACTGGTGTCCGTCCAAGGCTGCAGCGAGAAGGAAGAACGTCCATTCTTGGTGTGGTATGTAATTTGCAGCGCAATCCCTCCGCCAACAAAATGCCCGGGTTTTGTGCCAGCTCGTTGGATGCTGTGGGATGTGAAGATTCGCGACGCGCCTTTCCGCCCCATCACAGTTGATGACGTCGGCTGTCCCAAGGGCATGTCTCTTGTGCAGTCCCGCCCAAGTTGGCGGCACCAGAGCAGCCCAGCTTTGAGCCCTTCCATTCATAGTCAAAGCAAACTTGCAAGCAGCAAGGCGTGGAACAGTTTTTCGAAAAACTTGTGATGAATGGTTCGAGCAGCATGATGCATGCATGCACGATGTGTGTAGAAGATGAATGGTTCTGTGATTATACATGCCGGACAAGTGACTCGATCACCTGGTCCTGGCAGCCTTCAAGTTGTTGAATGGCCGAGTGGAAATTGTGTTTGCATGTCTAGAGCAAAAGTTGGCGATGGGTTCTTTCGCAAGGAGCGATCCACGAGGGATCTACAGTACTGTATTGCGAGGCATGGGCACTGGGGACGAGCAGGAGGACGCGACTGGGAAATTCACGAACTTGATTGAGAATACACGCGCTTTCTGGCCATGGTGGGCCACTTGTGTCTCATTCGTGTCGACCTCAAAAATGCCGTTATTCCTCCACTCAAGTCAAGTGGCCTCGCTCCTCCTTGCTGGATCCAGAAAAGGCTCGTGCTTTGTGTGCATTGCCCTCTCTATTGGGCTCCTCACTTCCAGAGAAGCCAGTGTGGAGACCTCTGGCCAATTCAGCTCAACTCTGTAGGCTGCCACGTACAGTAAATTTTCCATGGTTTCTCGCGTGGTGGTGCATAATTTTGACGTCTGCCATTGTGGGTGAAGGAGTGCAATTCGTTCCTTCAACGAGCTACAGGCTCTCAGCTGCGGCACCGAGTGCAAGGGATGGGGCATCCCTGAGCTACCGAGTGCAACATCGGATGGGCCGTAATAAGAGATGCGTGCGCAACTACTCGCCCCGGCTGCGCTGAGCGGAGTGATCAGGCTTTGCCACTATAGTGCTACGCGGGGGTCGAGAGCTCAACGAGCAGCAGAGACCTGCATGCGGTTTTTCCATAGTGAGTCCAAGTGAACGTCTCGCCCGAGACCACCCCACCCCCCCCCACCACCACCCGCCACGAGTTTTTTGTGTTCCGCGCGACAGTCTGCTTTTTGCTAAGCGTTGAGGTGCCACTATCGATTGAGAAAACGCCTGTCTCTCCCCCCTCGCACGCATGTTGGGGAACTCTCCGTGATCAGACAGACAGTCAGTCAGACTGACGATGGAGAGCGACAAACATAGGACACGGAGCCCAACATTAAAAAACAAAAACGAATACAAAAAGCGATACAGTTTGTACTGTTTAGTGGAGGAGGTCGATCGAGAGAGGAGGGGAGCGGACGGGACAGCAGCCAATCGCTCAACGCCCGGTCCATGTGCGGCGCCACGACACGTGCGAGAGAGAGGCGGGCCCAGTTCAACCGAGGAGACAGCCAAGTCAAACTCTCTTGGGAGAAAGATAGACCTGCCAGTACTGAAGAGCTCCATTCCCCAACTTTCCATCTTGGCAGCAAGCGCCCCCCTCCCCCCTCACCTCATCTCCGCCTTACATATATTTCAACCATGCCGGAGAAGACGCGCGACCGCAAGAACTGGTTCCCTCGCTTCAAGTCGAACTGGCTCGGCACGTACCGCTCCAAGCAAATGTTCATGTGCTGCGAGTGCGCAGTGACGGACGCTGAGTCGGCACGCTACAAGGGCGCCGAGGGTAAGCACTGCGTTTGCGGCCGCGACCAGTGGCACCTGGCCAAGTCAGTCGAAGAGGCCGAGTACAACCGCCGTATGGAGATCAGCAAGTCGTTCGGCGGCATCCGCTACGAAGAGGCCGTCGAGCGCATCAAGGGCATGGGCGGCTCCGAGTACTCGGCCGAGTACGACGACAAGCGCGTGCGCTGCGAGAGCGACGAGTCCTCGGCCAGCACCGCGAGCGTCCACTCGAACGACTCGACTGGCGATTACCACTCCTCGCACAAGCGCTTCAAGACCGAGAACATGTCGCTCTCCCCGGCCTCGCGCGGCGCATTCACTCATGAGCTCAAGCTCAGCATGGGCCCGAGCGCCTACGGCTACGACCAGCATGTGAACCACTACGCACCGAAGACGGGCCCGGCGTCGTACCCTTCCAACCACTCGAGCTACGCGCCGCTCAACCCTGAGATGCTGAGCTCGTCGCCGTACGACCACCTCGCGCCGCCGGCGTTCACCGATGAAGAGTCCTTTGGCGAGCTTCTTCAGGGTATCCTGGAAGACGACCCACGCGCGGCCCATGCCAAGATGGCAAGCGCTCGCTCGGCGCCGTACCCGACGTACTCACACATGAAGCGGTATCAGGAGACCTCAATGGCGGCGCCGCAGCCGCAGGCGGCCGAGATGGAGTTTGACTTCTACCAGGCTCAGCACAGCCACCACCACGCGAGCCACCACCAGACCACCCACCACGGATACTCGGGCTACCACCAGCCGCACCAGCACGGCTTCACCTCGCACCACCACCACCAGCACATGGTGCCAGCCGTCGCCACGGCCTCGTTCCCGTCCGCTGTCTAGTCGGCTAGTTCCGCTTTTCTTGTTCGTCTCCGTTCTATGTCCGTGAGTCCATGCAACCAACTAGACCAGGCGTGTCGCCGCGGCCAGTGTGCCGCTACCCTCCTACCCCTTCGACAACGTTATTATGATATGCTGAACGCCCTACTGAGCCAATTACTGCTCTTTATCTCTATGCCACAAACAATACATACATGAAACATGCACTGCATCACTTCACTCCGTAATGGTGTCCCCATTATCTTTAAAATCGCGCCATTTTCTCATCGATCCCAAGCATATTGGAAGATCCAACTTGTGGATTTGGCGTGTTGGCAGTGGAGGATGCGCCAGTCGGTCGGTTCTGATACCATGATTCTGTAGCGTCAGCCAATCCGACCAATCCAGGCTGGATTGCCGAGCCAGTTGGTTTCGTAGTTGGACAGACTTTACACAAGGGTATCGTCAGTGACGATTCGTCACGAAGTGCATCCCACTGATAGTGTACTGGGACAAGTCGACGATGATGAGTCTATCCCAAGCAGCCGTGTTGGGTTCTGGATGCTGGAATCCAGTTCTGTACATCCGGTAGTGAATCCGGCACGGCCCTGGTCAAGTAGACCATCAACGTCCATTAACTCGAGTGTGCAACCTTCGAAGGGCGTGCCGTGCACCGCTACTTCGCTCAACTCGCCAGCCAGCGATCTGGATCTGGTCATTAATTCATGCGCATGGCATCAACGATACCATGCGCCACCTTGGACTTCAACTCTCTCACTGGATTCTAGTGGAATCGCAATAGCGTATGCCATCGTTGATGCCATGCGCTGGAATTTCGAGTCGCTGGATCCCATCCCATCCAAACGATTCGTTTGGACGACTGATGCGGCCATCGTGTGACGAGACCATAGAGTACGAGACCATAGAGTACAGCAGTGACCACTGTCGACAGTCTAAACAAGCGCCTAACCACTTCGTTCAGTTGCTCCGCGAATTGGAGATCTGAAACTTTCGGAATCTCTGGATTGGCCGTGGTCTATATTTTCTTGCTCAGACGGGTTCGGTTAGACTCGCTCTACATCGGTCGTGCAACATACTCGCGGCTCTGCGTGTGCTTGTCGTCTTCCTCAGTCAAAAACGCGCGCAGCAGCTCGTTGAACGCCGCAGCCTCCTGGATGTGCACGTCGTGGCGGCCGTTTGGGAACACGTGCAGCTTCGAGTGCATGATGCGCTCGTTCAGGTACTCGCTGTGGAAATCCGGCACCATGCGGTCTTTCGCGCCGGCCACGACCAGCGTCTTGCAGCGGACCTGCGGCAGCTTGTCGCAGTACAAATCCCCGTGCTCGTGCTCGTACACGCTTATCAGCTTGTCCATCATGCTCGCCCAGCCTTGCTGCAGCTGCTGCGCGCCGTAGATAGACTCTCCTTCCTCTCGCGACGCCGGATGCCACTTGGACACGTCTCCGTACTTGTTGTAGATGTCCAGGTCGTCCATGTCCACAAACGCCTGCAAAACATCCAGCATCGTCAGACGTGCGTCCCAAACTCTGGAATTCCAGGTCATTCCAGTCCACCCACATTGCCGTTGACCAGCACGAGCCGCTCGACACGGTCCGGAAACATGGCGGCCAGTACGGCACCCGTGTTGGCGCCGGCGCTCCAGCCCAGGATGGAAAACTGCAGATCCATTAAGGAAACCACCAGAACAAAAAAGTTGTTAGGTCAATGATCGACAAGCGCGACTGGCAAACCCAAGAGGAGAAAAAGCATAAATGTTCTCCGCGCGGACCTTTTCAAAGCCGAGCTTGTCCATCGCGCGTACAACATCACCGGCGTCTCGCTCGAAATATTTAGACGGGAAGTCGCGCGACGGTGGCCGCGAGTAGCCGTAGCCGCGCGGGTCCACGCCAACGAACGCAAACTCGTCGCCCAGCGCCTCATATTGGTGGCGGTAGTTGTGGATCACCGAGCCTAACCATACCAACGAGTCAGCTGCGGTCTAACCGACATTATTCCGGCAGGAGCTACACACACCAAAGGAGCTTGGCAAGCAGAGTACCGGAGGCTGGTGCTTGTTCTTCGCCGCTTCTGGGTCGGCTGGCACGACCGCGTGGAGCTCCAGCTCGGTCGAGACGCCAACGCGCACGCTCTTTAACGAGGCCGGCAGCAGATCGCTGGTGTCAGCGTTGGCGTTGGCACTGCTCCATCGACGCGTTGGCGCCAACGCGGCGCTGCAGCGCGCGCGCACCACTCGACCGCTCGTGGCCATCACCATGATTGCAATTGCTGTTGCCTCTGAGAATCTATTTGTGTGGGTCCTGTGTGGCGGACCAAGCGTGGGAATCTACTCCTTTAATTTATTTCTCCCAAACATTTTCGCTATTTGGTTGGTTTGTCAAATTTCGCGATAAACGTCGTCGACGACCCTCACAAATCGTCCTCGTCATCGTCATCACCATGGCAGCTCCAACTCGGGAACGCACTGAACGCCGGCGAGATGGAGCCGCTGGGTGCCAGTGCCACGGCGTCGTCCTCCGAGTCGCTCGAGTCCGCGGCCGGCGGCTCCAGGATCATTTTCTGCGCCAGAAACAGGCTCGCGTCGCGGTTCCCCCAGTAGATCACGTGCGATGTGAGCGCAAACAGGTACTCGTTGGCGATCTCGATCTCGTTTTCCTGCAGCGAGTAGTCGATGGGCAGCCCCTGGCAGAGCCTGCCAAACACGTCAAAGCGCCCGCCACCGTAGTCGCCGTCCTCGCGCTCGGTCGTGCTCACAAAGCGACCTGGGTGTGGTGGTGGTGGTGGTGGTGGCTGCTGCGGAGGTGCGACCGCAACGGCCACTGCAGGAGCTGGAGCAGGAGCTGGTTGTGGTTGTGGAACCGAATCAAGCGCGGCCGTCACTAGGGCTGCGCTGGTGCTGAGCGACGCGCCGTCGTACCCGAGCGACGGCGCGACTGTCTCCACGAGCCCGACGCTGCGCACGATGCTCTCCACTTGGGTCTCAAAGTTGCGCCGCCACTGGCGCAGCTTCTGCCACATGCGGCGGAACGAGTTCCGGATCTGGTACTGGAAGCGCAGTTTGCCTTCAAACGTGCGAATGATTGCGGCCTTGGAGTGCGCGCGGCGCGGGTTCAGAATGGGCTCGATGCGGTACGCGACCGGGTCGTACGGGTGGTAAATGTTGAACACGCGCTTGCAGGTCGGCAGCTTAAAGTCCCGTGTGATGGTCTGACCGCGCACGTTGAGGAAGAGCCCGACGGGCGAGCCGAAGCAAAACAGATTCTCCACAGCAAACGCCAGCAGCGGCACCTCGTGGGGCTCGCTGTCCGTGGCCGGCGGAGCTGGCAGCGTGCCGCCTCGAGAGCGCTTGCGCCGTCGCGGCGGCCGCACTTTGCGGGCGCCGGATGGCGGCAGCTGTGGCTGGGGCTGGGGCGGTTTGGTGGTGGCGCTGCGCTTCCGATGGCGCGGGTGCCTGCTGGTCAGACTCGAGCGGGACGCGACGGGGACGTGCTTATTCGAGTGGAGCACGACACCGTTCGCCTTGCTCTTCCCGGTGGATGTCGGAGCCGGGTGGCCGTTGAGAAGGTGCGGCTGGTGCGACTTGGGCGGCGTGAGCTGCTTGGTCCGGCCGTTGAGCAAATGGCGCGCCCGAACACACTCCGAGTCGGACCGCGACCGCTCGCGCAGCTGCTCGATCACCATCGCCTCAAAGCCGTTGGCGTTGTCGCGGCTGTCGTGGCTCGCTGTACTGTCGCTATCCACAACGAGGTCGTCGTCCACCAGCTCGTGGTCGTCGTCGTCGTCCTCTTCTTCTTCCTCCGTGCTCTCGGCGATCGGGTCTCCGTGGAACGTGGTGACTTTCACGGGCCGCTGCTGCGGCGGCTGGTGGTTGAGCACGTCGAACGAGATGATCGAGCCGAGCGAGTGCGCCACGATCGAAACTTTCTTCTTCTTGGACCGGCTCGGGTCGCTCCACCCGCGGTTGCGCGCCTGGAACAGGCCAAACACGCGATTCATCTCGGTCGCGACGTGGTCTAAAATCACGCGGTGGAACATGGGCGACATGAAAAACAGCACGTCCAAGATCGTGTCGTTGGCAAACTCGCGCAGCTTGGGGATCGCGGGCAGCGTCACGTCGCGGATCGCACGGTCCAGCCCTTCAATGTGGAGCTTCGAGTGCCACTCGATCGGCAAAAACTCGGTGCGAGGGCGCTTGTCGCCGAGCTTGTCAAAGTGGCTCGACCGCAACGCCTCCGCGTGGAGGCTGCGCAGGCTCGCCGAGCAGTCGATGATCGACCGCAGCGTCACCACGTTGATGACGTCGATCGTCTTGAGCGCGTCGCCGATGCCGTGGACGATCAGCACGAGGTGGTCGACGTCCTCGTCGATGTCGGCGTCGTCCTCGTTGGGCTCCAGCCCGCGGGTCGGCGAGTACTGCATGCCTTTCTTCCACAGCTCCATGGTCTTGGGGTCCGCGCGGATGCGCGGGTCGCCGCGGTACACGCGGCGCTTCGACGTGAACGGCGTCGTGCCCGCGAGCAGCCGCTTGTACTGCATGACGTCGTGCGGGCCTTTAAACTCGACGAGGTGGCCCTCCACGGGGATGCTCATCGAGCACCCGAGCGCGGCCGCGCGCACTGCGTTGCGGTCGCCTCGCTTCTTGGCCATGTCCAGGAGCCGCTGCCTCTCGGCTTCATAGTGGGCCAAGTAGTACGTGAACGCCTGCTCGAGCACCTGGGCGGCCGGCGGGTTGTACGGCGCGAGCCCATAGTTGCGCTGCGCGTAGAGCCACATGGACCGCCGCACCTCCATTTTCTCGACTGGTGTCCAGTACACGGGCTTCATCTCCATACTGTCCAAATTCACTTCATGGCGTCCTTCGTCGACCACCACAATGGGCGGCGGCAGAGGGCCGCCGTGGAGTGACTGTTGGTGCTGGTAGAAACGATAGTGGCGCTCTAGCCTTCTGTTCTCGTGTGCAGGGAACTCGACCCACTTGGCCTTGGCCGCGGCGGAAATGCTGCTGCTGGTCGAGGCCTCGTTCGTGGGCAGCGTCGTGGCCGTGCACTCTTCCAGCTCGATCTTGCGGTAGAACCAGCACGGGAACGACTCGTCGGCGTGGGCTTGCAGGTCTCTCTGGAGCTGCGCGTCCGCCTCGATCTCGTTCTCCAGCAGCGGCACGCCACTGGTCAGAGGGAACTCTTTAAGCAGGTCGGCAAACAGCATCTCGTTCTGGAGCTTGATGCTGGCCATAAACTCAAAAAGCTTGTAGGGCGACTCGATGATGCGCCCGCGCTGGTGGATGCTGCGGATCACGTCGTGGCGCCGCTCGCTCGCGAGCGACTCGTACGGGCCGCGCCCGAGAATGTTCCACTGCACCATGCTCCAGTGCTGGTCCAGCACCTCGGTGGCCGAGTAAATGTACTCGACGAGCGACTGTACGCGGCTCGTGGACACGTCGAGGAACAGATCCGTGCGGCTCTCAACCTCCTCACGCGACGGGAACACCACCTGCGTGGGCAGAATCACCATGTACCGCACCAGCTTCTCCACGGCCGAGAGCGGCGTGGCCACCAAGTGGCGCAGCACGAAGTGGCGCGTCATGCTGTTCTTGGCCACAAAGTAGAGCTCGGGCAGCTCCTCGCTGACCACAAACTGCACGAGCCCTTCCACGCCGTTTAGCACGGGCACCGCGACGTGCGACCGGATCGGCTCCACGGGCGAGGGCAGCGGCAAAGTCTCGACCGAGGACTTGACCGTGTAGAACAGGAATTGGCCGCGGCGCGTGGTGACGACGCGGAACTCGTGCACCGAGTGCTGCGTGGCCGTGAGCGCGTCCACGATCTGGTCGCGCGTGAGCACCGCGGCGCGCTTGACCAGGTCGGGCGCCTTGCGCTGCATGGTCTGGTGGATCTGCTGCGACAGCGTGTAGAGAAACGGCAGCGGCGTGTACGCAGCCCACGAGGTGACGGCGGACGCGGACGCGGACGCCGATGCGGCGGCCCAGCGGCCCTCGGCGGACACGCGCTCGTCCATGTCGCGGCGCGCGTCGCGCACGATCTCCGAGAGGTGATACATGGTCGGCCGTGCGTGTCAATGAGCTCCTCGTGGCATGAATGGGGCAGAAGAGCTCTGGAGCTCCAGGGAAGTTGGTCGCCGGAATCAGACTGGTTAGACGGGCTTTTAGACTAAGTCGACTTCAAACGGAATACGTGACGCCTGGAGTGTTGGAGCGAAACCTCAACGGAACTGTGGCCTAAACAGAGAGACCCGGATTTCGGACAGATGAAGTGATTGAGTGAGGAAGGTTTTTAGATCTCTGACGTGCGACATACTGAGTTAGGTTGATACGCTATGACAGGGGTCAATGTCGAGAACGTCGTTATTTTCTGTCGAGATCACTTTGAAGCCGTGCTGGGTTGGCGCCCACTGAATGACGAGTCGCAGGTTCATGCATTCCGTGATGATACTGCGCAGCGCACGTCGACGGCGGCTTCCTCGCGGCGCGGTAACGGTAGGTGGCCCACGTGGATACCACAATGCAGGCGTGGACGGGTCTAAATTGGCGGCCGCGCGGCTGACGGCCACACAGCGCGAGCTGGTCCAACGATCGTCTCGTGATCACGTGGGTGTGGTAGGTGGGTTCGCGACGGGCAAATCCACAGCCGCGGCCGAGCGCCTATTGTGGTTGGATGGTCTGCAAGCCGGTCGCCGTGTATTGGCGCTCAGTGGACGATCCACCGACCAAGCGGCGCTCGTTCGCTATGTGGACCAGTCGACCACGTTCCACGCAATGGAGCGCTGCGGCCACCGTGTGGCTGGGATGATGGAGTGGACGCAGCACACCATGGAGGAGCTGGGGTTTAGTCCGGACGGCAAACGGACCTTGTCGTTTGGTCAGCTCACAGCGTTTCTCATGCACCATGCACACGCGCTGCCGCTTCGCGTGTTCCACCAGCGGCTCGCAACGGCGTCGTCCATGCAGCTGCGTCGCAGCGTGGGCGACATGCTGCGGTTCTTCACGATGCTCGAGGCCCACGGAGTCTATCCAGATGTGTACGAGCTGCATGCGTCCACACGTGCGGCTGAAACCGGGGACGAGGACCACATGGAGCTAGCACGTGCGTATCGAGTCTACCGTGAGTTGCAGCACCGCCACGACGTGCGGTCGTGGGACGGCCTCGTTCTGGATCTGCAGCAACTCTTCGAGAACGACCCACACTGTCTTAGTGCCGCAACAAACGAGTTCACCGACGTGGTCGTGGACGATTTAGACCGCATGACACCGGCCATGGTCCACACACTGAGTCTAATTCTCCAGCAGCACCACATCCAGTCCAGCATGAGTTTCAGCCACATTTTAGTGGATGGCACCACCAACCCAAGAACCGCCCAGCTCCATCGACTCCTCGCATCTCTGAATCCAGAGTCTATCGTCATGGCAACGGAAGGTATTGATACCGCTCCTCCGTCCAGAGACCGGTCCAACGTGCGCAGAGTGGCCACGCGTGTCCTCTCCTCTGGATCTGGATCCGAATCCGGAGATAAATCCAGTGAACTGGCCGCCAATGTGACCTCGCTCGAGTTTGACTCATTTGAAGACGAAGCCACCTCGCTGGCAGCTCTCATCAAGCAGCGACAGAGCGCCTCACCCTCCGGCGGCATCACTGTGCTATGTCCCAACAAAGCCGACGTCGCCTTCGTGAGCCGTGTTTTTCTCGCCAACGGACTGCGAGTTAACGGACGCGTCGACGCTGTTTGCTCGAAACGCCGCCACTTGTTTGACGAGCCGGGCGTCGACGCGCTCTTCTCGCTACTCGTCGCTCTCTGGCTGCCCAGCGATACCAAACATCTGTACAACGTGCTCCGGTCCGAGTTCTTCGGATTCCCAGCCCGAGTGCTGTCCAGACTCATGGAGAAGCAGCACCGTCGATCCAGCCACGCGACGCTGCTCGAGGTGCTCACCGAATTTGCAGACTTGCACGGCCAGGGTCTCAGAGAGGTCGAGGACGCTGAGCTCGTCACCGCACTACATGCAGCCACAACGTTTCTAGCGACCGTCCACGAATGCCGACACCAGTGCCACAGCAAGTCGGTCTCGGAGCTCGTACAGCTCTTCCTGGAGCGCACCGGCCATTTGAACAGACTGCTCGAGCCGCAGACGCCGCGCGACGCGCGCCAAGCGATCGCACTCGCCGCGTTCCTGAGGGAGATCGACGCTGCCCAGCGCATCGTCCAGAGCGTGCACGTGCCGTTCATCGTCCCGTATCTGCTCCAGCTCCACACGGCGCGGGTCGTGACCATCGGTGACGACGACGAGGAGAGCGAACGAGGCGACGGTCAAGCCGACTCTTGCCTACGAGATGTGCATGTTCTGCCGCTGGCGCAATTTGACGTTGATCAGCACGACGCGATGAAGCAGGTAGCGAACAGTGGAGGCTCTGAAGAGGGCCTGGTGGTGTTGATGGGCATGCGCGACAGTAAGTTCCCCGGTCGACTCAAGCGGATCACGTGGCCGCTACCTGTGGAGTTGCTGTCGCAGCCGCTGCCGGTCCAAACGCGCGCGGAATTCCTCGTCGGCGCTGAGAAGCTCGTGTACGACACACTCGTGCAGCTAAACCCGAAGGAACTCGTGGTCTCGTACGCCAAGAGCGGGATCGGCGGCTCGTCCAAACGACCAGAAAAGCTCAGTCGGGTGCTGGAACCATTGTGGACGACACCGTCGACCTCGCCAGCTCCAGAACGTTCTGAGCTGCCACCAGTTCCCCAAAGCGACCCGTTACCGCCGTCCAAGGCAGCCGATACTTTGACAGCTCCTGTGTCGCCATTGGCAGAAGCGTCTACAGGTTACGACCCGCCCCACTTGTCGTACTCTCAGATTGCCGAGTACGGCCGGTGTCCGCACCAGTACTATCTCTCGCGGGTGCTCGGGCTTCGCGATCTCTCGCGTTCTGAAGAAGCACCCAATCTGGCGATGATGTTTGGCAGCACGGTCCACGAAGCGGTCGCCGCGTTCAGCGTCGCGGTCCAACAGGGCGAGTCGGTGGACGCGGCCGAGTCCACGGCGTTCTCCACACTGCGTCGCGAGTGGCGCCGCGACGGCTTTCTCTCCACAGAACAAGAACAGTTCTTCTTTGTCCGAGCGGAGGCGACGCTGCGTGGTTGGCTCAAGAGCCACGTTCCGGCGAACGAGATCGTCGCCGTGGAACAAGAATTCGAGTGTCGATTGGGCCGTAACGGCGACGTCGCTCTGCGTGGCGTGTGGGATCGAATCGACCGCACCGCCGACGGGAAAGTGATCATCCGCGAGTTCAAGACGAACCCAAGCGCGCAGCGTCGCGCGAACCTGGACGCCGCGGCGGCTCAAAGTCTCCAGCTGCAGATCTACTTGGTCGCGTACGAGCAGCTCTACGGTGAGACGCCGCACGGCGCGACGCTCGAAGTGCTGGGTGACGACCACGTGGCCGCGGGCTTTGTGACGTTCTCACCCGAGCTTCGAGAGCGCGTCGACGAGGCGGTGGACTCCACGCGCGATGCCATTCGACGCGGCGAGTTTCCAGCGAAGCCGGGCTTCATGGAGTGCGCCATGTGTTCGTACGCATCGTCGGCGTGTCGAGCGAATGTTGCAGACGGCGACGAGGACCAGGAGGTGGTCGTCTTGCCATGAAGAAAGGGCGTTCGACCAAGATGAGAAGAAAAAAAATTAAATGGAAATTTAGATCATGACGGAGTGATTATTAGACCACGGCTTCTTCGGTGGGTTCGGATGGCTCCAGTACCTCGTCGAGTACCAGCGGCGTTGACGAGAAGCCTTCCATGTCTATTGACGAAGCAATTCCGCTCTCCTCTTCCTCCTCTGCCGCCGTCTCCACCGAAACACGTGCCGGCTGTTCTTCCTCGTCCTCTCCTTCTTTGAGTTCTCCGCTCTCCTCCTCTTCCTCCGCCACCTCTCCACTCAGCGCGTGTTGCTGATCCAACTCTTTTCGTGTCATCCGCCGCCACTCGGAGAGCAGCTGCTGAATGCGGCGCGTGCTCAACGAGAGCCCAAATTCGTTCTTGATCCGCTCGGCGCTCAGCTTGGACGCCGCCTGTGGCGTTGTTCTCCCCTCCGCTCCACCCTCCGCTGCGCCGTCCGCTCCTCCTCCGCCACTGCTAGCGTTAGTCTGCGCAGGCACAACGCCGGTGCGGAGCGCCTTGTAGATTTGTTGTTCCTGTGCGCGAGAGAGCGCGCGCTTGCGGCCGCTCCGTTTGACGGTGCCGTACGTCGCCGGACTCTTGAGGAAGTTAAGCACGACGGTCTTACTGCGGTCTATCTTCTTGGCGATGTCGCGCGCGCTCAGGTTAGACGCGCGCAGCGAGAGGATCTCCTCGCGCTCGGCGCTTGTCAACGACGGACCCTTGGGCATCTTAGCGTGCAGCTTTACTTGGTCGACGATTTCTTTTTGGTGGAATTCTTGGAGCAATTCGCGCCTCCGTTGTGACATATACCTCATCACTATGACATATTTGAAAGCTGTACCCATGTACCCTCTAGAGCGTACAGTGGTACAACATGATGGTACAAGCGCACTGGTTGTGCTGTGAGTGGTGTTGGAAAAAAAGGCAACAAAGCAGTGCAAGTACTGCGGTATCATGGCGACGACGACGAGCTTCTGGCGGCGGCTGCGCAAGCCCATCTACTGCGTGGCGCCCATGGCCAACGTGACCGACGCCGCGTTCCGACGCATCATCACCGACATCGCCAAGCCAACAGTTCGTTTAGACGCGCACTGTCTAAACTGCGGGTTTCTGTCTAGTAAATGGAGCGCGTGCATGGATATAGGTGATGTGGACCGAGTTTGTGAGCTGCGAGGCGCTCGTGCACGACGCCGACTCTCGCAGGCGCATGATGACCACGCTCAAGTACGCCGAGCAAGAGCGGCCTATCGTTGCCCAGCTTTTCGGTTCCAAGCCGGAACAGTTCTACGAGGTATTCTTTTGTCAGTATCTTAGACCCCATCATCCCCCCACACCAACATCTAACCTACAACATGCTGCCTGCACTTTCTCAGTCGGCGCTGATCCTTCGCGACCTAGGCTTTGACGGCATCGACATCAACATGGGCTGTCCAGAAGATAACGTCAACAAGCAAGGCAGCGGCGCCGCGCTGATCCAGAACCCGCCGCTCGCGCAGGAGATCGTGCGCGCGTGCAAGCGCGGGGCAGGCGACCTGCCCGTGACCGTCAAAACGCGCGTCGGCTTCCACGAAATCGACTACTACGACTGGGTCCTGCGGCTACTGGACACCGAGCCCGAGGTGCTCACGATCCATGGGCGCACGCGCGACGAGATGTCCAAAGTGCCAGCCCATTGGGATGTGATTGGCGACGTGGCGAGCCTCGTGCGGTCCACTGGCTCGACGGCCTTGGTGCTGGGCAACGGCGACGTTACGAGCCTCGTGGATGCGCAGCACAAGGTGAATACCTATGACGTGGACGGTGTGATGCTGGGGCGCGCGCTGTTCGGGAACCCGTGGCTGTTCCAGGGCTTCCCAGATACGTCTCACGTGTCGGCACGCGACAAGCTCGAGGCGATGCGGCTACACACCAAGTACTTTGAAGAGCTCTTGCTGGCGCGCAAGCTCGTCGGTTTCGCTCGCATGAGAAAGTTTTTCCCCAGCTACTTGAAAGGAATCCCAAACGCTCGCCACGTGCGCGAGCTGCTCGCTCATGTGAAGTCGCCTGAGGAAGTGTACCAAGTGATTGACGAGTCGCTGCTGCTGCTGGACGAGTGGGAGGCCCAACAGCTTTTGAATCAGCAGCGAGACGAGCACCAAAATCAGGCTACTACACGCTAAAATCCATGGGAGCCGTTCAACCAGAAGTCGCCCATTCTGTGTAGACATGTTGAAAATGCCCAGGCCAGTTCCTGGCGTATTTTTATTTTGTTGTGTCTACACAGAATGGGCGACTTGTGGTCGATCAAGCTCGTTGAGCTCGTCCTCAACGCGTGCGTCTAAAACATGATCTGGGATCGCTGGCAGCGCGTACTCGATCAGCTCGCGAATCTGTGGCTTGGGGAGATCTTTGCGCGTAAAGCGCTCCGAGATGCGGCGCTTGAACGACTTCCCGCCATATTCTCCGCTAGTGGCCAAACCACGAACCCGTCAGATAGAATATCTACAGTGGAGAAACAGCCATGCAAACCGTACGTGAACAGCGCCAGCAGCGGCTTCATGAGCAGCGAAGTGGGCATGGTATACGGGTGCGGGAGTTTGGGTTCAACATAGCCCCACGTGCGCTGCATCTCTTCAGCGTAGTCCAGATACTGGGCCACGATCTCTCGTCGCGACAGGTTCGGATTCGTCTCCTCTCCAAAAATCAGTCGGTCCGCGTCGCGAAAGTTCCACGGGTTGTTGTACGCCACGCGGCCAATCATGACGCCGTCGACGTTGGTGGTGTCCAGCAACTCTTTCGCGTGCTGGATGCTCTGAACGCCGCCATTGAGCGTGAAGCAAAACTGCGGGAACTCTTCTTTGAGCCGGTAGACCCAGTCGTACTTGAGAGGCGGGATCGTGCGGTTCTCGTGTGTGCTCAGCCCGTTCAAGAGACACTTGCGCGCGTGGATGATAAAGTGCGTCACGCCTGCTTCGGCGACGACCGCGATGAAGTGTTGGAGCTCCTCGTACGAGTCGTGGTCGTCCACGCCGATACGGCACTTGACTGTGACCTCGGGCAGCTCAGCACCCTCAGTGGCTGTGTCGGCGACGCGAGCTGCCATACTTCGGCAAATGTCGCGAACGCGCTCTGGCTCCAGCATGAGCCGGGCACCGAAGCAGCGGCTCGAGACCAGCGAGCTTGGGCAGCCAGCGTTTAAGTTGATCTCGAAAAATCCGCCATAGTCTTGGCAGAGCGAAGCGGCGACTGCACGGCGGACACAACGATGGTTAGTCGCCGCTTCAGCGGGTCGTGGATAGACCTGGACTATAAAGATGCTTAGACTCACGACCAAGGTCTTCAATGTTGTTGCCGCCCAATTGGATCGCGAGCGGCGCCTCCACGGCGCTGTGGCCTAGAAAGTACGGCAAGTTGTGCTGCTGGTGAACCAACTGCATGGGAGTGGTGCAACCACCGTTTAGACCACACACGATCTGGGACGAATTGGCTCGAGTCTTTCTCAAAACAGTTTAGACGCACCGTTTGGTCGACAAGCATCTCGGTGTATAGAAGCGTGCGCTTGGTGATGAGCCGCATGAGGAAGCGGTAGTGGCGGTCGGTCCAGTCCATCTACAGTGCGGATCCGTCATCATGGGGGCTTTAGACTCTGGTAACTTACACTCGCGATGAATAGAAAATCGCAAAGCACTGCAACAACGATCTCACCATTGGGGCGATGGAGAGACGCGCAACAGGCGAGTCGCGCGTCGCGCATGCCCGCGGAGAGGAGGACGCCATTCGCTTCAATAGCCCAGCGTAGCGCGGCGCAGCCATTCGTCTGACACTTTCTTGGCCGAGTTGCCTTGCCTGGTGCACTGTGATTGGCTGAAATTGTAGTGATATCGACTGTCGAAATTGTCGATATCACTCCAACATTGACAGCGGGGGGGGGGGGGG
>JAADWZ010000419.1:0-28000 GCA_023336445.1 Pythium dissimile | reverse complement strand
GCTGGAGAACGGCGGCATGGAGAAGCGCTTTGAAGAGCACCGGCTGGTCGGCGACGCCGTCAAGGAGGCGATGCAGGCGCTCGGGTGCTCGCTGGTGACCGTGGACGGCTCGGGCGCGCACACGCTGAGCTGCGTGCGCTACCCTCCAGGTGTGCAGGCCAGCGTGTTCTTGCCTACAGTGGTGAAATACGGCGTCTCCCTTTCGGGCGGTCTCCACAAAGATATCAAGAGCGAGTACTTTCGAATCGGCCACATGGGCCCGAGCTCGCGGCGGCTGGACCACGTGCTGAGAACCGTCCAAGCAATCGAGAAGGCGCTGATCGACTGTGGCCACACGATCACTCAGCAAGGTCAAGCTGCGACCATTATCCAGTCACTAAGATTCAAGGACATTCCAGACACAGTGCCTGGCGATGTCGTCCATTCACGTTTGTAGTCAACTAGAGTGCGGTCCTGAAGTACAGAACCGGAAAATACAATGTCCACTCGGCTCCATTGTTAGAGGCTGTTGAGCATGCCCTGCTGCTTGACGCGCAGCGCGTTGAGCTCCTGGAGTGTCTTGAGGCAGTCCTGCTTGACGTGCTCGTAGTTGATCTCGCGCGTCTTGGTGTCGATGTACTCTTTGAGGTGGAAAATGTTTTGCTCGTGGTGGCGCAATTTCTGCTCCAGCGCGTCCAGGCTCTTGGCCGTGTCGTGGTTTGCAGTCTCCTGCTTGAAGTTTTCGAGCTGCAGGTTGAGCGCGTTCACTTGCTGCTTGATGGCATCGCGGCGGTGCTGGTACTGGGTCTTCATCTTCTGCAGGTACACTTTGGTGCGCGCGTGGGTCTCTTTGAGCTCGTCGATCTTGTTGAACTCGGACATGTCGGTGGTCATCGTGTCCATCTTCTGCAGCAGCGAGCTGAGCTCTAGCGAGATCTTGGTGTCCAGTGTGTTGACCTTGTCCAGCTCGGCCTGTCGCTTCTGGAGCTCCATGGTCAGGCGCTGCTTGGTGGACACGGACGACTCCAGCTGGCGCTCTTTGAATGTCAAGTCGCTGCGCATCTCCTCCAGATTTGCCGCGTTCGCGCCTGGCAGGATCTTGTCTTCTTTGGCGATCGTCGTCGAAATGTGCTCGAGCAGCTTAATCACCATGAGCTGCGACTGGCGCTGCGCTTGGAGCTCTTCGTCCTTTTTCGCCGAGAACGACTCCAAAAACGAGGTCATTTCTTGGTCTTTCTGGAACAACTGGTCATATTTCTGCGCCGGATCGCTGCCGTCTTTCCCGGCCCCACTCGTGCGCTCTTCCAGATCGCTGCGAAGATCCGCGAGCGTCTTGCGGAGCTCCTGGCGGTCGTCGTCTTCCGCCTGAACCACCTTCTCAATGATCTCCATCTTGGCTTTGTCGTCCTTCACCTTGGCTAGCAGAACCGCTCGGGCTTCGTTCGGATCCATCATCGCCGTGCGCGCCTCTTCCTGCGCGGCCTCGCGGTCTTTCTGCAGCTTGCGGGCCTGCTTCTCCAGCATGTCGTACTCGTCGCGGTAGCGATCCGAGCTGAGCTCGGCTTCTTTCTGATGGATGGCGTGCATGAGCACCTCGAGCTCCTGCGAGCGAGCCTCAATCTCGACCTCGGTCTGGTGGTGCTCTTCCAGCATTTCCTTGTAGCGCTGCAACTTCTGCGGCGCCAGCTGATTGATCTTGTCCTGGTGCTTCATGTGGATCTCGTTCATCTCGCTCTCCATGCGGCGCACGGCCGCCTCCTGCTCTTGGCGCATGATGAAGATGCGGTCCACCTCCTCGGCTTCTTTCCCATTGCGGTGGTGGAGCTGCTCCTGCACTTGGCGGATCTCCTGCGGGTCCGTGGCGCTGCGCAGCTTGTCCATCGCCAGGTTGTAGTCCGCGAGCTGACCTTCCAGGTCGCGCACCTCGCAGGCGAGCGACTCGTACTTGCGCTCCAGCTGCGCGTACTGGCTCTTGTCCTTGGCGTCCTGCTCGATCTCTTTGTGGAGCTTGTCGATCTCACTCGTGATCTCGGTCGTCTTGGCGTGGAGCTTGCCCATGAAGAACGACGCGTCCTGGACCTGGCGGCCTGGCCCGGCGGTGCCAACGCGCATGCCCATCATGCCTTGCTGCGTGACTGGGCGGTCCGACACGTTGACCTCCGTGTTGAGACTGATGCCAAAGCCCGCCGTCTGGCCGGGCGTAGCAGGCACGGCCTGGCCTGTGCCCAGGCGGCCTGTGAGGGGCCGTCCGGCGGAAGATCCAAGCGCCGAGCGCTGTCCCGTGCCAGGCCGCACTATCGGGTTCAGCCCCTGGCCGGTGCCAGGCCGCGCGACCGTCCCGGGACGCTCTCCGGATCCGGTGCCTGGACGTCCAGACATGGTGTGTGCGGTGTTGATGAAGAAGCAGCAGCAGAAGGTGGTGTGGTGGCCTTGGCGTTGGTGAGGATGCCAAGACGATCTTGCTTTCCCAGTGGCGACCTTTCAAGATCACCTCCAAACTGATTATTGAAACTAAATCAACTTTTCCATCCAAATACACGTTTTGAGCCGTAATTCAGATGTGGCTTCTCACCCTCGGATTGGTTGTAATCCCATTCATACAATTATACAAGTGGCCATAAATCTCCCGTAGACAGCATGGATTGGTTAAAACCAAAGCATTTGTTTTCAAACGCTGACCGTAATACAGTACGTGCAGTGGTTCCCTCCATTTTCTCCTCCAACCACTGAATATGGGCAAGAAGCGCGCGCCGGCCACGGGCGGTTCCTCGGCTCCTCCGTCCTCCTCCAAGAAGCAGAAGAAACAGAAGAAGCAAAAGAAGCAACCACCAACCGCCAACGGCGACCACCGCGACCACAACCACGACCACGACCACAACGATGAGGAAGGCGACGACGTCGACATCGACACGGCGTCGCTGAGCTTTGCCGACGCGCTCGCCGTTGGCCTCGCGTTCCAACAGTTGGGCGTCCATGAGTCGGCCACCGAGGCTTATGCGCGCGCTGCGGCGCTGCAGCCGCGCCACTACGGCGCGCGCTGCCAGCTGGCGGATACGTGCGCTGAGTCTGGGGACCAGGCGGCGGCGCTGACGCACTACACGGCCGCCAGCGGGCTCGCGGAGGCGGCCCGTGACGCGTCATTGTGGCTGCGGCTGGGCATGGCGCAGGCCGCCGTGGAGGACACGGACAGAGCGCTGGCTAGTTACACCAAGGCCAAGGAGCTGGCGGAGAATGATCTCCTCGCGGAGAATAATGTGGAGGCGGCGGGCGGAGAACACGCGCGGCGCACGTACGGCATGGCGCTCGCGGCGCTGGCGAATACCTTGGGCATGGAGCGAGGCGACGTGGACGGCGCCGTCAGAGTGTTTGAAGAGGCCGCCGCCACGTTCCCGCGAAACGCCAACTTGCACTTCAACGTGGCGACCATGCTGTTGGCCAAGGGAGAGAGCGTAGCGGCGGCTGTGAGCTTGAAGCGCGCGATCCAAGAGGATGCCGAGGTGCTCGAGTTTTACGAAGAGCTGGTGCCGCTGCTGGGGGACGGAGAGGAGAAGAATAGGATTGTGGGGAAGATGGAGGAGCTGCGGCGGAGAGACGGCGGACGAGAGGAGGAGGAGGAGAGCATAGAGGAGGAGGAAGAAGAAGAAGAAGAGGAGGAAGAAGAGGAGGAGGAGGAGGAGGAAGAGGAGGAATAGACATCAAGGTGGCTCTGCTGGATGGTGGACTATGCGAGTGGTGGTCGTTTTCGCTCTGTTGAGGGATGAAACAGGCTTAGCACGGACTGGAGCGTGTCGTGGGTCAAACACAATCCGTTGCAAAAGGATGTTGTAGGTGGCAACGGTTGCAGAAAACTTCCACTTACATTTGAGTGTACGTACTTATACAGACAAGTTTCCACTGCAAAATCAACAGCACGCATGGCCGGCGAGCCGGTGGCAAACAAGCGGGCACTGCGCACGCCGCCGCCAGCAGTGCGAGCTTCCATTCGCTGAACGTCGAGCCCATGGCAAATAAGAACACGCGGGCGATCGGCAGCAGCAGCACCGCCACTATGATCGTGCCTCCGCCCAATTCGGAGGGGCCGCTGCATGTGCGGGAACGACCGGCGTAGCGGCAGCATAGCCAGCACGATCATGAGCTGCACGGCGCCGCTGAACGCGCTGATCATGTGGAGCATGGCTTCAAACTCGAAGCGCATAAGTCGCGACTACGCCAAGCCTTGGGTGAGAAACGACTGGAAAAAGCACAGTGTACGAGTACGAGTACAGTCTGACCGCGCCGATCACGGACAACGCCACCATGAGCTAGTGCAAGAACGAGCTGCCGATGGCCTCGACCAGTGGATGCCGCCCGTGGAGCCGCCGGCAGTCACGTAGTCAGGCCCGCGCAGCTCAGCGAACCGACACGAGGCGCCGTCGCCGACCGCAAGCCCCACACGCCAAAGGTGAGCGTCAGGGCCAAGATCGTAAGCAGCACCACCAACGACGCGACGCTCACAAAGCGCACGCCGACGAACGACGGCACCGAAAACGCCACGGCAATCGCCGCCTTGGCCACGAACGCGATCGTGGCGGAAGAGGCCTCGAGGCCGGAGGGGCGATGATCGTGCTGTGGATGATCACTGGGTATGGCGTTGTTCGGGACCGACCGACGAGATCCACGCCCAGTAGCCGACCTGGAAGGCCCACAGCGGGCCGAACGCCGTGAGCACCCGCACAACAAGGGGACGCGCACGACAGCTCCGTGACGATGAGCGAGATCGGAATCTGAGTACAAGGGAAGGTACACAGCCATCTCGACCAGATACAGCAGCGGCCCGCCCGACGACACGAGCGGCTCCGAGCCGACGGGGCCTCCACAAGACTATGGAGAAAAGAAAGCACATTCGACCAGGGCCTCTGGATGTTTGCGGTCGTCGCCATGTCGAGCGGCTATTTCAAGAGCTCGTGGTGCATATAGTTAAGCAGGTCGGCCGTGCTCTGCCCGTCTGTGCGGGCGTGGACGTTGTGGATCGTTTCCATGAAGTCGATGTTCGAGTCGGTAGTTAGAGTTTCGTCAGGTCGTGAAACAGTGAAAGACCGCAAGCAAGAGACAACTCACTCGTACGATCCGCGAATGATCGTGCTGGAGCCCGTGGACGCGCGGAGCCGCTCGTGTCTTGGACTCTGCATGACGGCGACGCCGGATTCGGTCTTGTGCGTGCCCATCGACAAATTGGAGTGTGAACCACAGAGAGAGAGAGAGAGAGAGAAAGAGGAAGCTGCTGCGCAGGAGCAGACGCATGGCCTCGTCTGGTAGAATGGCGCAGCTGGTGATCGTCCGCATCTGCACGCTGACGACAGTGCAGCTTTCTACCCTCGGACGTACGATCCACCGCGGAAGGCGGCTGCACTCCGCTGCGTCGAGGCCATAGAGACTCGAGTCGGGTAGTAGCTAGTTGGCTCGCACTCGCTGAAACCATTTCTCCCCTCCACGCGGCCTTCCGAAAACCAGACCGCTTTCTCGATAGTCCTCCTGACGACCTTTTAAGTCGTTGTCTTCCCAATGCGCACGTCACATCTGGCGAGCCGCTTGGATCCAACACGCAGCTGGAGTCTTGCAGGTGATGCTGTCGATGGGTCCATGTCTGGTCATAGAAACTGGTCGATGGGCGGAAGTGGTCCACACGAATGGCCACTTCAACAGCAGTAGAGTTTGAGTCCGGCCACGCGCTGGCGGACGAATGGGAACAGCAGCCCTGGGGCGGTGAACGCCGCGCAGATCACCGCGAGATTCCACTCTTTGAGTGTCGAGATGATGAGAAACATGTACACGCCCGTGATCGGGAGCAGCAGCAGCGAAATCAGAACCACATTGCCCGGCATCCGCACCGGACGCGGCAGATACGGGAACGTTCTGCGCAGCTGGACCATTGACAGAACGATGAGGACCTGGAACGTTCCGTTGAACGCGTTGGTCATGTTGAGCACCGACTCGAAGTCAAAGCCCACGAGTCCAAGCGTTGCGAGCAGGCTCATGTGGGTGGCGTACAGCGGCGTTCGGAACCTATTGCTTCGCCTGCGCAGCACCGCCGGGAGCAGTCCGGACTGGGCCATGCCTTGCACCAGGAACGACTGGAAAAAGAGCGTGGACGTGAACAGCCCGATCGACCCGATCGTCGAGGTGGCCAGAACGATCTGGTGGAGAACGGATCCGCCGACGGCCTCGGCGATACTAGGGAGCGAGTCTTCGGTCATCTCACGCCAGGGCGTCTTCTTGGCGACTAGCACAAAGATCCACGGGAGCAGGTACGTGACCACGGCCAGCGTGGCGGTCACGATCATCACGCGAGGAATGGTTCTCGCCGGATTAATGATCTCGCCGCCGATCACGGCCACCGAGTATATACCGTCAAAGCTCCAGAACAAAGTGTGGATCAGCAGCTTCCAGTCGATGCCGGTGACGTCGCTGTCGTCAAAGACTTCGTCGGACGCGCGGACCTCGGAGAGCACGTACCACGCGTCATGGGTCTCCACGGCGCTCCAGACCGCCAGCGTCAGCACGGCCGCCATGACGAAGACCAAGAAAACCAACGATCCCACGCCAACGACGCGCACGCCGATGTACGACGGGATGGTCAGCGTGATTGCGAGCAGCGCTTTGACCACGAACACCACAGTTGGGGATGTGATCTCGACCCCGTACGCGCCCGCGATGGTCGAGTAGATGAGCCCCGGGTAGATGGCGTTGTTGAGCACCGAACCGACCCAGGCCCAGTAGCCGGCTTGGAAGCCCCAGAACGGCCCGAACGCCGTCATGGCCCACACAGCGTGGCCGCCGTTCTCCGGGAACGAGCAGCTCAGCTCGGTCACCGCGTAGAGCAGCGGGATGAGGCAGCAGAAGACGTAGCTCGGGATGCCCAGTAGCCCCAGCAGCGGACCTCCCGTAGAAAAGAGCGCCTCCGACCCGACCGGTCCACCGCAACTCTGCCGACAGGACGTGGGGGTTATAACTTGGGGTTTGAGAGATACTGTGTATTGGCACATCCAACCGTGAGCTTACCGCAAAGTACACGATGCCCACGAGCGTGGCCGTGCTCAGTACACGGTACTGGTGGCTGTTTCTGCTGGCGGCTGCCGTGTCTATCGTGACCGTGAGCGAGTGCGGCGTCGTTTGCAGCTGCGCGTGCGCGCCGCCGTACGGCGCTTCGTCCTCGAGCGGCGGCGGGCGGTAGCTGTGGCTCTGGTTGTAGTAGTTGACGTCCGATACGAACACGTCTTGGCTCTCACTGCTACATGGATCAATCTAAGTTGACGATTCCAATAAATGGCGGAGACCATGAAAGTTTAACGAGTTCTCAGCGTACTCGTCCGAGCCGGTGGAGCCGCGCGGATGCTCCATCACCGCCACATTGTAGAGCACAAACTGCTTGCGCGGCAGATTTTCCATTTCGGCAGCGACTATCGAGGGGGGGGGGTCGGCAGGAGTGCCCGTCGACTGTAGCGTCTGTCAGATCGATTCTGTCGTTGTGACCGTCGTGTTTGTGCGACACCACTGTCCGCAAATCGATACGATCCGCTCTCTCATACAAGTACGCACCTCAGGAGCGCATCAATAATGATGGCGCTGGACGTTTTTCGCCGTCAACGAATTCATTTCTTGATACAGGATTCCAACTTTGCACGCAAAAACCAGATTCTGACAGAAAAGAGACTGTTATATCAAAAATGTGCGAGGCTTTGACCTCTCGCCAAGGAGTCCAACAGAAAGCTGCTTGGACCATCCACATCCCAGTCGCTCGCGGGAATTTGTGGAGGACTGACTGCTTGGATGGGAATTCCAGTCTGGGATGAACTGTATGGCAGGTTGACGCCCGATTGAATTAAGAAGTAGACCAGTGTTGCTGGCATCGAGGCGAAGCCAAGACTCAGCGTAGAACGTCACACTGTGTGAGACGCTCTGAGACGGAGAAGCGGAAGACGCGTGGGGTGCAGACGGGACCGAGCACTGTACGTCTTCTCGTCAAGACGCAGGTCTCTTTTACCACCACTGGCGTCTCTCTCGGCAAACACGAGTGTCAGGACGACTGGCCCTCGCTGCCTCAAGTTGGTGGTGGTGGGAGGGGGGGGTGGGCGTGGGAAACGCGCACCTGTCCACTGTCCACAGGGGCGGTGGGCGACGATGGCGTACGATACACTGTACGTAGGCGTGAGGCGGGCAGAGTCCAGAAAGCGTTCAATCGCAGTCTGGTACAGTAGCTGCTAAGTCCGCCTGTAGCGTGAAAATGCGGATTGCCGCCGGGTCATCGAAAGACTCACCCGATTTACTAGTTATCATGCAGTGTACTGCAGTCCGACGGATTTCGCAATCTCGCCCCATTGAAAAACTAAGCACAATCCAACGGTGCTGAGGTCCAGACCGTCGGCCTCCAGGAGCTCGTGTTAGGAAAGAAAAACTTGGCTCGATGTGCGTAGTGTCGGAGCCGTTATTAACATAGTAGATGGAGAATGATGAGATGTTTTCAGCCAAACCGATCAATTCATTTTTGTATTCTTGTTGCTACACCTGCAGGATTCTCTCTGTATTGCTCGTTCAAGTACTGCACAAATACCGAGGAATCGCTCGACGTATAGTGAAAACTGACCACTAATCGTCGATTGCAATGTCCATTTGGATTGACGTGCGTCGAGCCAGAGTGAGAAATACGTGTAGTGGACGATCAGAATAATTAATGCTTTACTACAGGTTGACGCTACACGACGCCAACTCGGTGAATCAATTCCCTCCTTTTCTTCACATGTTCTTAGATCACCAGCACCAGTTCAGGCGCAGGCCAGCGACATAGTTGCGAACGAATGGGAACACCAAACCCGGGAGTAAAAACCCAACCAGCACGACCGCGAGATCCCACTCCATGAACGTCGTGACGATCAAGAAAAAGAAAACGCCAGTCGCTGGCAGCAGCAGAAGGCAGAGCACGTGTCGATTGCCAGGCATCCGCACGGGGCGGTTCAGGTACGGGAACGTGTGGCGCAATCGCAGCATGGACAGCACCATGAGCAGCTGCACGGCGCCGCTGAACGCGTTGGTCATGTTGAGAATCGACTCGAAGTCAAAGCCCACGAGCGCCACTGTCGTGAGCAGACTGACCAGCAAGCCGTACTGCGGGGTCTTGAAGCGCGCGCTGCGCTTGCGCAGAATGGCCGGCAGCAGCCCGGACTGGGCCATGCCTTGCACGAGGAACGACTGGAAAAAGAGCGTCGACGTGAACAGGCCGATCGAGCCAATGGTCGACGTAATGAGCATGATCTGGTGGAGCACCGAGCCGCCGATCGCGTCGGCCACGTCGGGCAGCGCGTCTTCGGTCATCTCGAGCCACGGGGTCTTGTCGGCGGCCAGCACGAAGAGCCATGTGAGCGCATAGGTGGCGACCGAGAGCGCGACCGTGAGCGTCATCACGTGCGGGAACGTTCTCGCCGGGTTGATCACTTCGCCACCGATTACTGACACGAGGAACATGCCGTCGTAGCTCCAGAACAGCGTGTGGACCAGCAGTTTCCAGTCGATGCCCGCGACGTCGCTATCGGCGGCCACGTCGGTCGCGCCGCGGATCTCCACGATGCGGAACCAGGCGTGGTCGCCCTCTACGAGGCTCCACGTGCTGAGCACCAGCACGGCCACCATCACGAACACGAGAAAGGCTAGTGTGATCATCCCAACGAATCGAACGCCAACGTACGACGGCACGGCCAGAGCGATCGCGATGGCCACTTTGATGACGAACGTGACCACGCTCGAGGTGGCCTCGACGCTGTACGCGCCCGCGATGGTCGAGTAGATGAGCCCCGGGTAGATGGCGTTGTTGAGCACGAGAGAGACCCAGCACCAGTAGCCCGACTGGAAGCCCCAGTACGGCCCGAACGCCGTCATGGCCCACACAGCGTGGCCGCCGTTCTCCGGGAACGAGCAGCTCAGCTCGGTCACCATGTACAGCATCGGCGTCAGGCACACCAGCGTGTAGCCCAGGATGCCCAGCATGCCGAGCAGCGGGCCGCCCGTCGAAATGAGCGGTTCCGAGCCCACGGGACCACCACAGCTCTAGAGTGAAAACGACGTGATTCTAGATATCGGAGACCGTACTGCAGAAGACACTTTCGATACATACCGCAAAGAACACGATGCCCACGAGCGTGGTGGTGCTGAGCACGCGGTACTGCTGCCGTTGGCGGCTCGCGGTGGTCGCCATGGTGAGCGCGATCGACTGCGGGGGCGACGCCGCCTGGCCGTGATACGGCGTCATGTACAGATCTCTAGTGGATTCGCTAGGAAAAATGTGTGACGAGCACGCCACTTATCAGTTCAGATTCCGTATAAGAACGAACACTGCAAGAGAGAGAGAGAGAGAGAGAGTGAGAGCCATCAACTGTACGTACGTCTCGGAGCCTGGGATCACCGGGCTCGAATACACCGAGTCGCGCGAAGGCTCCATGACCGCGACATTGCTGTAGAGCACAAACTTGGGCTTTTGCGGATACTCCATGGTGCGAGCCACGTGCGGGCAGCAGGCGAAAAGCCAGAGTGAAAGGGTTACGGGAGCTCGAGTGGGCCACTTGTGGGTCAAGCGGACAGCCGCGCCACTGCAGTGTTGTTCAGTATCGATGAGAGAGGGGATAGTCCAATAACTTCTTCCTGCTAGCTTCAAGCTCCTGTGGATCGGCAAGCCTGGCAATTGATACTGTAGGGAATCCTTATCGAGGATTCGACGCGCACAATGGATGAAGCAAACTGTCTCACGGGGCCTGATCTTGAGCTGCTCTCAGCCAGAATCGTGGCCAACGAAACTGCCAGAGCTGTGGGAGAAGTTCCACGAACGTCACCCTCGCGGTCACTAAACAGTACGTTAGGTGAACTTGTCGTGAACGATCAACTCGTGAATGAGTCTCCTCCGCGAGCAGTTGGGTCGTGGGCTGTTCCCACACTTCAGGTTGGGCGAAAATCCTGCCAAGATTGCGTTGTTTTGGGTGGGCAACCAACCATGAACACACACCATAATCAGGAGATTGCCCATCCCAATCAAGAGATCGGCCGGAAGATGCTGCTCTCAACAGCCCGTTGAATCGCCGTCCATGACTTATAGTATCCCCACACACCCCAAGAGCGTTGATTGGTCCAGCCACAACAAGCTCAGCTTCATAATCGACGAGACTGGAAGGCCAATGGTCAACACGATATTTATTATTGCCATTATTGGATTGTAGTGAACATGTCAGCGTGGGCTCGATGTTGCGCTGGCACCCACAAGAATGTCGCTGCTGGGCTCTTTCGCTCTGATGCGAGCACACAAGAATGTCGCTGCTGGGCTCTTTCGCTCTGATGCGAGCAGGGGTGGCACACCAAGTCCATGACTCTCGACACGTCAGTAGACGACGAAATGAGTCCGTCACTGAGAGCTGAAAGACACAATATCCACAAACTTCGTGCAACCCCGCATCCAGTTTTCCGGTAGTTCGATGACTCCAATACGGTTCAACTCGAATGGCACTTGCGCCGAGTGCTGCTAGCACCAGCCGAAATGGCGGCCGGCGAGCCGCTGGCGCACGATCGGATAGAGCAACCCGGGCACAGCGAACGCCGCAACGATCAGCGCGAGCTTCAGCTCCATGAGCGTGGTCACGATCAGAAACACGTACACGGCCATCACAGGGAGCAGCACGATGGCGATCACGAGCCAGTGGCCGGGCATCTTAACGGGCCGCGGCAGGTACGGGAACGCGCGCCGCAGCTGCAGCATGGACAGCACCATGAGCAGCTGCAGCGCGCCGCTGAACGCGTTGGTCATGTTGAGAATCGACTCGAAGTCAAAGCCCACGAGCGCCACTGTCGTGAGCAGACTCAGCAGCAGCGCGTACTGCGGGGTCTTGAAGCGCGCGCTGCGCTTGCGCAGAATGACCGGCAGCATGCCCGACTGGGCCATGCCCTGCACGAGGAACGACTGGAAAAACATGGTGCAGGAGAACAACCCCATCGAGCCGAGCGTCGCGGTGATCAGCATGAGCTGGTGGAGAACGGAGCCGCCGATCGCGTCGGCCACGTCCGACAGCGAGTCCTCGGTCATCTCGCGCCACGGCGTCTTGTCTGCGGCCAGCACAAAGAGCCACGGGAGCATGTAGGTGACCACCGAGCACGCGACAGTCATGGCCATCACGCGAGGGAACGTTCTCGCCGGATTGAGCACTTCCCCGCCGATGACCGAGACCGAGAAGGTGCCGTCAAAGCTCCAAAACAGCGTGTGGATCAGCAATGTCCAGTCGACGCCCACGGTCTCACTTTCAGGGTTCCATTCGTCAGCGGCGCGCACTTCGGCGAGTCGGAACCAGGCGCCGTCGCTCTCCACGGCGCTCCACAGCGCGAGCACGGCCACGCTGGTCATGACGAACACGAGCATCACCAGTGCACTGACGCCGACGAACCGCACGCCAATGTACGAGGGGATGGCGAGCACGACTGCGAAGGCCACTTTGATGAAGAACTCGACGACGGTCGACGTGGCCTCGACGCCGTAGGCACCAGCGAGCGTCGAGTAGATGATGCCCGGGTAGATGGCGTTGTTGAGCACCGAGCCGACCCAGGACCAGTAGCCCGACTGGAAGCCCCAGAACGGGTCGAACGCCGTCATGGCCCACACGGCGTGACCACCGTTCTCGGGAAACGCGCAGCAGAGCTCCGTGATCATGAACGACAGCGGCAGCACGCACAGCAACACGTACACGCCCACGCCCACGAGCCCGAGTAGCGGGCCGCCCGTCGAAATGAGCGGTTCTGAGCCCACGGGACCACCACAGCTCTATGAGCGTAGATTAATGAAGTGAACTTGTGAGCCTAAAAAGTCGGAGACCGTGGCGGAGACTTTGATTTGTCAATGACGAGCTACGCACCGCAAAGTAGACGATGCCTACAAGCGTGAGCGTGCTGAGCACGCGGTGCTTGTGCGAGTGCTTGCTGGACGCGGTCTCGACCGCCGTGGGTACAAGCGAGAGCGGCGACGACGGCTGTTGCTGCGAGTGGCCACCACCGCCGCCGCCGCCATAGAGCGGCGGTGCACCGCCCACTCGCGCGTGCGCGCTGTGGATCGAGTCGAAGAAGTCGTAGCTCGATTCGCTGGAGAATCAATAGACACGATATAATCAAAACCACATCCACAAGATCGAGGAGTCAAGCGAGACCCGTCCGCGCTGTACTTACTGGTCCGAGCTGGTGGCCGGCGGCTCCATGACCGCCACGTTGTACAGCATGATCTGCTTGCGCGGCACGCTCATGGGGGCAACGCAAGCGAGGGCAAACGCTGAGGCGGGTCCTGCTTCTGGCGGTGGTGGCGAGTGGATCCTGCGACTAGGAGTTTGGGAATGCAAAGCGGGGCGAGCTCAGCTGCCCGCCGGCGCTGGTTTCTATGGTGTCGACTGGGCGGTCACGGCGTGGCAGTGGACCGGCATAGGGATCAATCTCTCCAAAGAGTGGACCTGGGCGCCTCACCCACGCTGGCCTCCCGTGACCTGGTAGCATCTCTTGGACAGTATGATAAACCTTGATGTCCCTCATATGCTATACCACCAGAATTCGTTTTTTTACGTAGTGAGACCTGTATGATTATATATATCTACTTTACTTATGTTTGTGGAGGTGTGTACAGCAAGTGATAAACTTGTTCGCGACTGGACACGCTCTGCACTTTCCACTGGACACTGCCACTGGAGTCAAGCCAGTGCCACCTCATCGAAAAAAGATCCTTCCTCCACAACAAACCGACACACTCAAAATCTGAGATGCAAAGTATGTACAGTGTACTGTATCATAGTCCTCTACCTTATGGCGTCATGGTTGCACGCGAAATAAACAACAAAAAAGGCGCAGTAGCAAGACAACAACGAGGAGGAGGAAGCAAGGTTCAGTATGCGCCTCAAGTGGATGGCGGTCATGATGGAGGTTGGTCGTGGTCTGTACAGAGATCGAACAATCCACGATTCGCTTCCCAACGCTCGGACGTCCACGACCATTTCCAGAGACCGAGTGACGGCGCCGCGCTGGACGACGGACCACCACGCGAGAAGTCGAGACGCAGGCCGCTGGGGAACGCACCGCAGCGAGTGGGTAGGACATCCGTCCAAGAAATTCCAGTTTTTGTGGACGGGTCATCGTCGTCGTCGTCCTCGTCGTCCTCGTCCTCATAATCCAGACCTTCGTCTTGTTCGTCGTCAGCTGTCGTCTCCTGGACGACGGTCTCTGGCTCGTCGACGCCGAAAGTCATAGCCACCAGCTTCGCGTCGGACGCGAGCCACTGGGCCCACAGCTCACTGCGCAGCGAGGCCACGTGGAGCTGACGAAGGCGCGAGACTTCGCGCTGTGCGAGCCACCGCCGAGCGAGGCGTTGGATGCGCACAGCCGCGTTTTGTCGGATCGCGAGGCGAGTGCGCCATTGGGGGACGCAGTGGGAGACGAGGAAGTCGCTGATAACGCGGCGTGTTGCGACTCGATGCGGCCTTGTCGACGCAGAACTCGAGAGCGAAGCAGCGGAACGTTGGTCGACAAGTGAGAGGTCGAGCTGGTGCTCCTGCTCCTGATCGCCGAGCGCGGTCGTGGACTCGGGCAGTTGGCTAGTATTTTTTTTCATGTCAGGCTCTTGCTGCTGTTCCACCACAGCCGCCAATCCTGGAGCCATCGGCTGTACTCTTTGGAGCGGAGCACGCTCGGTCTCGACGCCAGTGGGTGCAATCTTCCACGAAACAGAATTTACCGCCTCTTTCCTTTCTGCTCGAGTCGATGGTGAGACGGGATGCGGACGTGCTTGATGAGGAGGACCATCGCCGTAGGATCCCACGTGCGGTCTCGATGGCGGTGAGAGCTGTACCTCCACGTTGGCATTTGCGACTTTGATGGCCTGTAGATCATCCTGACTGATGGGTTCTCCCTCGCGTTGTGTTCGCATCGAAGCGATTGCGTTGGCTTCGTTCGCCGGGCCATCGTCGGCCGTGGGTCTTCCCACGGGATAGTCTTTGGGCGGTTTTGCTGCGCATTCAATTCGCGTCGACTGGAAAGAACACGGTGCATCTTCTGCCCAGGCGATTGAATCCACCTCATCGGATTTGCTAAACCTGCAGCCGAGAGAACCGCCTAACGCCGGCATTGCCGAGGCTCTGGCCAAGACTTGGCTGGAGCCGCTTGCGCACAAATCCTGTCGAGTTGACAGTTCAAGCTCTTCCGCTCGCCCGAGAGAGCTTAGCTGGACATTCCGGATCGACCACCATAGCAGCACGGTTCGTCCGAACTGTCGACTCGCCTGCGCTCTTCGGATCCGTGCCAACGCTTCCGTCTGCCGTCGGATGTCTCGCATTCTCCGGTCTCTTCTGCCACGGAACCACCTTTGGATCCTCCGCACGAGCTGTTCGCGCCTCTGCTGCGCTCGTATCACCACCCGCGTGAGCTCATCGCGTTGGATGCGCAGTCTCTGCAGCTCCTGACGTGCCAGTACCGACCGCCAGCAGCGCTGGAGCCGCTCTGCGGCGGCAACAAGCTGTCGGTATCGCCACCGTTCTCGCCTTCGACGCCCCACAAATCGACGAGCCAGCCGTTGGATCTGCGTGCTGCAACGATCCTCCAACCGTCTCTGCACCACAGAAGCCGCCACGTCCACCAAGATCCGATTCAGCGCCTTCCTCGCGTGCATCCCCACCAGTCGTCGATACCGCGCCAGTGTCGTCCCCCGCTGCTCGTCTTCATCGCGACCATCCTCCAGAACCTCTGGCTGCCTCCCCACGCTTGAGACGGGATTGCTTGAACTAGGTGCCTCTGTCACAACCTTTTGGCGCTGATGCCTTGCCGTTGTTGTCGCCGCCCGCCAAATCTCCGTCAGCGCCACGTCCTCATCGCCATTGTTGTTGCTCCGGAGCACGCTGGCGTCTGAACAGCTGGGAACATGTCGATGGAGCGGCTTGAGCTGCACGCCTCGTGGGCCGTTGGTCGACGCGGTGTCCGACCCACCAGTCGGCCTGGGCTTGGCGGTCTTAGCCGCATGATTATTCCTCGCTAGCAAGCGCAAATGGCCCGCAGATCGAGCGAGCTCAGCGTCTGCTGTCGACCATCTGCTTACTGTTGCTTCGGCTCCAATTGCCAGCGGAGGCAGCACCACGGAATCCGCGTGTTGACGCCGACCGACGAGCCGATTCCGCTTCATCTCAGCAGTCTAGTGGAGTCCAACCGGCGGTAGTCACAAACCAAACAGAGAATGGTTTTATTTTAGCGGATCGTTTCGCAGTAGTGATTCCAGAATAGGGCTGAAGTAGCGTGGTAGATTGCAGATTTTTTCCAATCACGATGCATAAAAAATAAATTGTCTGTTCGTTTCCAGAGCAGTCATGGGGGGAGGGTCTGTTATAGACCCGATTCCATACCAGACCTTCCCCTCCCCCCACGGTAGCAGCTACGGAACAATGGTGACTCGAGCGAGACCTTCGCGATCAGGACCATTTTATATCCAATGCAAATCTCGGTGGAGGAAAGCATCTTATAACTTCCAGCACATGCGTGGACGCCACCATCCAGGCTGCACAAAACGAACTGGTATCAACGGGAAACATCAGCCAAGTGTCCAGTACTTTCAGTTGCACTTGAGTTGCACTGCAACGTGCGCTGTCCTGAACAACAACAACAGAAGGGTCGTTTTTGCGTTAGCTATCCGGATAAGCAAGCCAAAAGTAAGCAGACCTGGAGTTCAGTTCGCAATGTGAGGGCTCCACGTCGTGGGTCCACTCAAATCTTTGTTGGGAAAAGCTGGTCTAAACCGGAGGTTGGGCCACAGTCATCCAGGACCATACAAAGCCCGTGTCAAAACTCATCTCGGTGCCCCGTCGCTGGCGCATTCTCTGAGTTCATGATCTGATACTATGGGGGCCAGCTGTCATTGTCTCATAAACAGGCCACCTGATGGCGACGTAAAAGCTTCCAGGACACCTGAGTCTTTTTTTTATTCTTTGTCTTGCCAACGCTCCCATTGGGTCCCAACGCTCACAGTCTAAACGGTCCAATGGCCGTCCACAAGAAATCGGTCTATGTGCCGGGCATCGCCGTCATGGAGAGCCCGAGCCTCGACCGCACGCGCGCCTCCACGGGCTCAAGTACAATTATCCGCGCGTCCAGGTACGGCGGTCTAACGTTGCACGCGGTGTAACCCAAGGTCTAAATGCCGGTCTAATTGTGATAGCGGATCTCATCTGGACTTCGTCGATGCGATCCACAACGTCCACGAGTCGGCGTACGATTTTGGCGACTATGGCGATTTCCCACACGAGCTCATGAAGTCACCCCACAACTCGCTGGCGCCCACGCAGGCGACCACCGCAGCCACACACAGACAACAGTACCGCGTGCTAGGCACGGTGAGCCTCGTCGGAGTGGTTTTCTTCGCGGTGAGTTGTTTGACATTTGTTTGTATGTGTTGGTTTTTAGACTCGTGGACTTCACTTATCGTCCAATTCGCTTTTCGTTTTGTTCTTGTTTCCTCCAAACGTTTAGACTTGCGGCGGTCCGGTGGGCTCGGAACCGATTATCTCGGCCGGTGGTCCATTGCTGGGCTTGCTCGGTGTCGTCGTCTACACACTGCTCGTTCAGATCCCGCTGTCGTACATGGTCGCTGAGCTCTGCTGCGCGTTTCCGGAGAACGGTGGATACGTGGTCTGGGCCAACGCCGCGTTCGGCCCGTTCATGGGATTCCAGATCGGCTACTGGTCCTGGATCGCGTCCGTGCTCAACAACGCCATCTACCCGGGTCTAATCTACAGCACAGTGACCGAAGCCTACGGCATCGAGGCCGCGTCCGCGGTGGTTGCGTTCATCGCCAAGGTCGTGATCGCCATTGTATTGGCCCTGCCGTCCTACATCGGCGTCCGCTTCGTCGGCAACAGCGCTCTGGTCGTCCTGGTCATTGTGTGCTTCACCACAGTTTTGTTCAGCGTTTGGGGCTTCGCCGAGGGCGACGGCGCCTGGTTCCGCCTCGGAGAGGTGCGAGGGCCGGACGACGTCACCGAGGAAAGTCCGGGCGGCGGTGTGGACTGGTCGCTTTTAGGCCACGCGCTGTTCTGGAGCTTTGACGGCCTTTATGACGTCTCGGTGATCGGTGGAGAAGTGCTCAATCCGGCGCGCACGTACCCTCGCGTCATCGTCGCTGCTGTGGTGCTGACCGTGGTAACGTACGTGCTGCCGTGGATCTCGGCTGTGGCGGCGGACAAGATATTCTGGCTCGAGTTCACCGAAGACTCGTACCCGGACATCGCCGAAGCGATCGGCGGATCCGTGCTGAGCCAAATCATCATCATCTCGTCTGTGCTCAGCTCCATCGGCATGTTTACGTGCACGCTCTTTTTCCAGTCATTCCTCGTGCAAGGCATGGCCCAGTCAAGGCTGCTGCCGTCGCTGCTGCGCAAGCGGAGCGCCCGCTTCAAGACCCCGCAGTACGCGATCCTGTTCAGCTTGGTGATCACACTCGCGCTCGTGGGTTTTGACTTTGAGTCGATTCTCAACATGACCAACGCGTTTAGCGGTGCCGTCCAGATATTTATTGTGATCTCGATGCTTAAGCTTCGACGGTCCTTCCCGTACCTGCCGCGACCTGTGAAAGTACCGGGCAACTTGATGACGCTCGTCATGCTACTGGTGGCGCCAATGACGGTCTTCATTTTTGTGATCGCGACGACGCTGATGGAATGGGATCTGGCGCTCGTAGTCGTTGCATTCGCGGTGCCAGGGCTGGTCTTCCCTCTTGTTCGAAGACGAATGACCGGGCGCGTAGGATGCTGTTGAGTTGGAGTCAAGAACATTATTTAAGTCTTGGAAAACAGAATTTGGCTGCTAGCATCATACACAAAGAAAATATAGTTGAGGTAATCTATGTGAGAAGCAAGATCCCAGCTGTGCACAATCAAGTCTGGCGTGGCACTCAGGACTCGTTCTGTCCGCTCTGCCCTTTTAATCCCGCAGCCAGTTTCTCGTCTCTACCAAAACAAAACTGTTGTTTCAAAATACCTCGGTATGCGACCAGCCAGCCAGCAACAACTGTTCCGCGCGTCAATGCTTTGGCGAACACACCAGACATGATTGTGCACACCTTGAATAGTACCTACCACCCAGGTCAACGTGCCCCGCTCGGATACAGCTCCGTACAGTACCGAATGCAGCGCATGTTGTTCATACGAGTCCCGATATGTAAGATGTGCTTCTCTCCATGAAAGCCCAGGTTCTCGAGGAGAGAGGCAGTTCAGTAGCGTTGCACAGAATCTCTCTCTCTCAGACTCATTGCAATGTTGCTGACCTGACTGAATCCAAAGGCTCGTCTTGCATCTCTCAGGCACTGAGACCTGCCCGCTGAGGGACTTTCACAATCGACGATTGGACGCTTTGAAACTCACGTGTCACGCGCCACACCTCAGTGGTTGTTTCAAGCGTTATGTGACACACTGTGCTTTCTCAAATCAGTTCCCCACGAAACGGTTTCTGAGTCCCCAGATCTAGAATGCGTACTTTTGAATAGATCCGCAAGGATCTGCAGTTGTGCTTCCAAGCCACACTGTACATGGAGATTCATCTGTCTGTAGAGCGCACGAAATACCAATAGAGCTCAACGTCTTATCTGGATGCTGTAGAGGTTCCAGGAAAAATGATCGGGTCGGTGCTCTTTGTCTCGTGTCGCATGAACAACGCAGCCACCACAGCAAATTTCGTCAGTGGTCTGACGGAGTTTGGCGTTTGAGACGACACTCGTGGCCGGCGTCGTCGTCATGTGATATGCCATCTCAAGCACGGCTCCAACGTCTCTGACTGCCGCTGCTGCCTCTTCCCTCATTAGACGTGTCCACGTCGGAAAGTGAACGCTTGGAAAATACCTTTATTTTGGTCTATCCTATCCGATTCTTGCAGCAGTTCGGTTCCGGCTGCGGATTGTGTTCCTAAGATTTCGACGCGTGTGGAATTTCGTTCATTCTGATCCATCTTTGTTTGCCACATGGACTGACATTGTAGACCAGCTGGTTCGAACCCCCGGCCCGGCATTGTACACTCCCACTCGTTCAGTTGCCGCCATGCTTGCTGGTTACTCCTTCACCTTCACTGAAGCACGTTTGCTGACCCCATCCTCGCCGGTGGCAGCTGAACATCTCTCACATCCACTCTTCGACTCGACGTCTAGCGACTCCTCGATGCATTTAGACCCCAAGGTGGCTGTGATGGAGAGCCCCAGCCACGATCCGGACCTCCCGCGCACGTCCACTGGATCCAGTACGATCATCCGCGCATCCGAAGGGTATGTGGACTGAGCCGCTAAAGAAGACCGAATGCGTCGGTCAATCACTAACAGGTTTTGCTGGATCTGCTGGATCAGCGAGTCTAATTACGACTTTCTGGATGGAATCCACAACGTCCACGGAACCAACAACTACGAGGCGTACGATTTCGACCCGGCCTTGATGAACGACTTTGGCCACGACATGTTCAAATACAAGGCGCCGCTGCCGTCGGTCGCGCCGACCGCCACCACAGGCACGACCGACAAGCAGAAGTACCGCGTGCTGGGCACGCTGAGCCTCACCAGCATCCTATTTTTTGCGGTAAGTTGCTGGCTTGCGAAAGTATGTACTCCTTCCCTGTTCCGAAGCTCATCCGGTGCCCGGCTTTTTTGTGTGTTCCATAGTCCTGTGGTGGCCCTGGCGGCTCAGAACCGATCATTTCGTCGGGAGGACCGCTCGTCGGGCTTTTGGGGCTGGGCATCTACGTGCTGTTCGTGCTGACACCGCTGTCGCTGGTCGTGACCGAGTTAAGCTGTGCGTTCCCGGAGAACAGCGGGTACTCGGTCTGGGCGATGACCGCGTTTGGGCCGTTTTGGGGGTTTCAAGCCGGCTACTGGTCCTGGGTCGCGTCCGTGACCAACAACGCCATCTACCCGGGGCTCATCTACAACACGATTGCGAACGGCTACGGCGTCGAGGCCTCGTCCACGGTGGTCGCATTCTTCGCCAAGGTCGTGATCGCCATCATTTTGGCCGTGCCGTCGTACCTCGGCGTGCGGTTCGTTGGCGTCAGCGCAGTGGTTCTCCTCGTGTTCGTGTGCACAACCACGCTCATGTTCAGCGTGTGGGGATTCGCGGACAGCGGCGGCGGATGGTTCCGTCTCGCCGACATTCGAGGCCCAGACGACGTCACCGAGGACAGTCCGGACGGCGGCATAGACTGGTCGCTGCTGGTCCACGCGCTCTTCTGGAGCTTCGATGGACTCTACGACGTGTCCGTGATCGGCGGCGAAGTGATCAACCCGGCGCGGACATACCCTCGCGTGATCTTCACGGCGGTGGTGCTAGCGGTCATCACGTACTCGCTGCCGTTCATTTCGGCGATCAGCGCCGACCGAATGTCCTGGCTGGAGTTCAGCGAAGACTCGTACCCGGACATTGCTGACGCGATCGGCGGGTCCGTGCTCAACGAGATCATCATTATCTCGTCCGTGTGCAGTTCCATCGGTCTGTTCACGTGCACGCTCTTCTTCCAGTCATTCCTCGTGCAAGGCATGGCCCAGTCAAGGTTGCTGCCGTCGCTGCTGCGCAAGCGGAGCGCTCGCTTCAAGACACCGCAGTACGCGATCCTCTTAAGCTTGGTGGTCACGCTCACGCTCGTGGGTTTTGAATTTGAGTCGATTCTCGACATGACCAACGCGTTTAGTGGCGCTGTCCAGATAATTATTGTGCTCTCGATGCTCAAGCTGCGCGTGTCGTTCCCGTATTTGCCGCGACCTGTGAAAGTACCGGGCAATGTCAAGACACTCGCGGTGGTAGTGGCGCCGGCGATGAGCGTGTTCGGCTACTTGATCGTGTCGACGCTGATGGAGTGGCAGTTGGCGTGCGTGGTCGTTGGTTTCACAATCGTTGGCGTTCTGTTCCCGTTTGTGCGCGGTCGGATCGCTGGCCACTCGGGCTGCTGTTGAGATTATTGACTAGATGGAAAACGAGGAATATATTATGACGTTTTGAGTGGGAAGAGCGGAAAACACTGATCCACATTATATTATGGCGGTGGCTCGACGCCAATGAGTTGACGGGCGCTGATAAACATGGACGAACGGAGGGACAACCGTTCTATTGCATCAGTCAAACAGGTCGAGAGCTGCGGACGCCTAACTGGCTGGTCAGGCCTTGTCTGCCCTTCAACTTACAGATCTAACTTTAACTTTTGGGAGGCTTATCATCAAAGGATGACTCAGTAGATTAAAATCTATCGAATTCGAAACCTTTGCTCTACCAGTTCCGCGGCTGACCCATCGGATCTATCTCACTTGCTACGTGCTGCCTTTAGCGCACGTGATCCCACGAACATTGGCGGCTCCACGTTGAAGAGCACAGTATTCTGTCGTCAACTATTGCGTCTCGTCCTGTTCCAATCGTACCCGGTGCTGGGCATCTCGCATCTTACGCGATTGCTTGCAACATTCCTCCCTCGCCGCAAGCCCACCAGTCTCTCCAGTACGTCATCCTCCTGGAAGCTCGCTGACCACATTTGTGCTGCTCATCCATGAGCGATACAGTAGACAATTGACCGAGTCTTTCTGCTTAGGAGTGTCGGTCAGCCCAGAAGCCCACATCACGTCGCCGAGTTGCGCAACTGGCGGCTTCTCGCCCGTCAAGTTGGTCATGGGTAAGTTCCGTCGCTCATCCCGCTCGAACCACGAGCTCCATCCTCGGTATGATCTACGCGTTCAGCGCCGCCACCGAGATCATGTTTGCGATGACGATGCTCGGACTTTGCCTTCTTCTGTCCTCACATTGCGCGTCCCGTTCGCGTCCCTGGGGTTCTCTTGCCCACGCCCGGCGTGTTTTTATGCGCATTCTGTTCTGTTCAGAACGCTTTACGATGGCAACTAGGCACTTTGTACTTGGTGGGCTCGTCGTGCGTACCTGGTACCACCTACGGAAGCTTTCCAACAGCAAACCTGCTTCGGAGCAGCAGCTCCACGACCACTTGGCTCGTGAAAATACCGTAGTTGTGGAGTTGCTCAAGTGTGATTGTCTATGTATTCTTACGAGCTTCCTCCCTGTGAGCCCCATCTCGACACAAGAGAGATGGCGGCGCCGCCCGCGCAATCGATTCGAAATCCATTATCTTCCAGTGCTCGCTGGCATGTTTTGTGTGCTTCGTTGGGTCAGGCCCCAGCTACTTCTTCTTGCCATTCGACTTGCCAGAGGCGTCGCCGCCGCCCTCCTTCTGCGCGGCCTTGCGCGCGATCTTCTCCTGCAGTGCCTTCGCGTCGGCCTCGCGGCGAGCGTTCGGGTCGCCCTTCGAGACCTTCTCATTCGCTTTCGCACGGGCCTGCGCGCGCTGTGGGTCGTTTCAAAACTCATTAGCTGTGCAGGCGAAAATTCCCACGCCCAACTGGGAACGACGTACGGCACGGTCGACGTCACGCTGGTTTCCTCGGGACATGGCAGCTGTAGCAGAGAGATGATTCAATCGATAGAGATGCCATTTGTCAGTGCCTGGAACCCAGTCGCAGGCAGGAAAGGAGCGACGCAGCGCGCCCCCGAATACTGTACATGAGGCGGTTGAGAGCTTTTGTGCGGATGGCTTGGTTGTTTCACCGACCAGTTCCTGAAGCGACAGTGGACGAAATATTTCCGGTCGGACTAGACTTGTCACCAACTAGTTTACGTGAATTCGCTATGATATTTAAACCACTCGGATGCAATTTCTTTCATATAGTTACAATAAAACAGTGAGTAACGTGTAATTTACGGCGAAGGAAGCCGGTTCATGGCAAAGATCGAACCTAATGATCTATCAAGCGAACTTAATGAGGAGGGTGGGTTTCGTTCTCGGGTTTCTCCTGCTTTTTGGCCCGACAACCCGAGCCACTCACAAACGGAAACCCTCCCCCATCTTTGAAGCGAATATCCCTGCGCAAAGCGCGCCGTTGCCGCTGCGATGAGCCGCCACAGCGCGTCCGACGAGCACGCGAGTAACTCAACAGGTGGTGGATCTTATGCGCAAGAAGATGACTCAACTAGTGATGTGGCGCACGCGCGAAATGGATCCGTTCTGTCCAAGTTGGTCGCGAAAAACAACGTTCAAGTTGCCACACGTGACGAGGTCAACGGCTATCCCAATGGCGAGCAGGACGCGCCCAACAGCCGCGTGAATGGAGATACCGAACATGACGATGCCGTTGAGAGTCATGACCATGATCGTTTAGAGTGGGAAGACGACGATCGAGACGAGGACGAGTTTGTGCCGCCTGATTCGAACGACGAGTCGGGAGAAAGCGACGAAGAGAGCGATTTGGACGACGAAGAGACGAGCATGCGCAGTCTTCTGCTGCCCATGGCGACCTATGCGAAGCAGCTACTGTTCCTGAGCGACGAAGACGACGACGGCGAGTTTGATGCGCAGGACGCTGAACTGTGGTCGTCTCCGGAGGAGAAACGCGCCTGGATCGACCGCTATGAGGCCACAAATCGCTCGTATATCGACCAGTATGGTTGCCGCATCGACGCGCCAGCGATACCCGAGATCAAGAAGCGTTTGCGCCGAGAACGGCACCGAGAGGCCAAGTACTCGCTTGTGCTGCTAGTGCTCGCTCTCGCGTATTTTATTCGGCTGATGATGGGACCGACGTCCGTGACGATTTCTGACATCACCACGAGCTCAGCAGTGCCCAGCCCGATCGGCGTTCTCGATGACACTAATTCGGCACCGCAGCCTTCAGTGGCACATCCTGCACGGTCGGAATGGACTACTACGAATCCACCCTGGTGGACGACGTGGACGGAGGAATTTGTGGTACGAATGTTCTCCTGGCCTCGGGCTGCAATCGTCCATTTTCAGACTCCCTCGACGGCGTCGTCACAGCTGGAAATCGTGAACGACTCGACGTTGCGCGACGAGTCTCGACAAGAACAGATACCTCGAGAGGAAGTACCGCCGACTGCCCTTATTAGAGAGCAGGAAAGTCCACGGGAACAAGAAGTCAACGAAAGATCAGAAGTGTCTTCACCATCAGAGAAAATCGAGGTGGTGACTTCGATCGAATCAGTAGTCACCACGGCTGTCGAGAGTGTTGTGGTTCCAGATCCTCAGCATCCCATGGGCAAGTCGCGGAACGATGGACCAGTTGAGACGAGCTACGTTTCTGAAAGCATTGTCAGCGTTGGTGAGTCGACAACTGTAGTAGCAGACAATGGAGATGTTATTTCGACGACGCGCACCGAGGTGGTCATTGAGGCAGAGGTCGTCGTGGTGGAAGATCGCACTGTCGTAGAGACTACTGCGGACTACGAGTCAGCAAAGTCACACGCAGACGAAAATGCATCACAAGACACACTCGTCAAAGATGCGGGCGATCCCACAAGCAATCGAGACGAGAATGAAATTGCGTCGTCTGTGCAACAGTGCTCAGAGATGCTCCAGCTGGTGGTCAAAACCAAAAACGACCAGCAAGTCAAGGCTGACGCGACGAGCGCTTGTGATCGTGCTGTCCTCAACACTCCAGCGTCTCCAGCTGCACGACTCGAGTGGATTGAGGCACACGTTCTACGAGGCGATCTGAGAAGCCTCTTGTTCTCTTTCCTTGAAGCCCAAAGTGACTATGTTGTCGCCTTGGAACGGTGTGTGGGCGTGCCAAAGGTGGCCAAAGAGATTACACTCAAAATGCTTGCCAATCGCTGGATTGAGCTGTATCAGGCGAAGGAGTACAAACAACTCCGAAAAGAGTGCACGGAAGCGTTCGACGCCACCGTGGATACGCCTGACCGGTCTCACGAACTCGCACGAGACTGGCTTCAAGCATTCCGAAAAGAGAAAACGTTGCTTGAGGTACTGACGAAGACTCGGGCATGGACGATCTATCGCGTCCAGATGCCTTCAAGAGAGGAGTGACTAATTTAAAGACGTTCTACCAAGATCCAACTCAACCTTACTATTATATTTGTGTGTGTACGCAGACAAGCGGAACAGACGGATACGACATAATGGTGCGGGTGTACATGCAATCGCTTATTCGGGCGCAGGGGTTGATCTTCCAGATTCCATCGATTCGTCTTCAAGCTCCACGATATCGGCCACGGTGGTGTTGTCGCCCAAGGCAAGGTGCTCTGTGATTTGAGCAAGGTCCACCAAGCTCACACCTTCGACGTTGCTAAATGCTTGAAAGTAATCGCCTTCGAAATCGTACCGGTGAACACGCCCAGCGCTGTTGTAGTAGAAGCGCAAGATCATTGGAATACTAATCTGCTTGCCCAGGAGTTTTTGCACCAAGTCTTCTCGTTGCCGAAGGTGAGGCAGAACCGTGTAAATCGCCTGGCGCGAGATGACTCCGTCCAAGAAAGCTTGAGTTTCGACTATGCTTGTGGTCATGGTCGGGTCGGAATGCGCCAACGCCAACTGGTCGAGCGACTCCAGGAGTTGAGTGTGCGCCATCGATCTCAGACGCATGGAGATGCTCGGGTAGAGGCGCGTGTACCGCTTCCACTGCTCCACCCATGTGTCCAAACCCAAGTCGCCACCTCCGTATGCGAAGACGTCGCGTTCCAGTCGGGTATCAAAAAAATTGAACATATCTGGAAGCTGCGGCCCCGTGAATCCGCTTCGAAATGTGTCGAAATACTCGAGCGTGGTGTTCAGCGTCAAGTCCCGCCTGTCCGAGTTGAGGACGCGGGCGTAGTGAAGAGCCATGAGCTCATCACGGTGACGTCGGAGCTCATCGACCTCGCGGACAAGCCGTATAGTTGTGAGGACTGTCTCCTCTGTCGCATGCCTCGTCGCCCGGCGATGAGAGCGCGCTGCACGCCTTCGCCGTCCGAGTACCTGAAGAGGCACAACGCGAGCCCCGTACTCGACCTCGATATCCATGTCCGACCCCGCCGTTGAAACCTCCTCCGCATCGGTATCGCAGTCCTTCATCAAGGGGTACATGTCGCGTCTGCGTGTTGTTGTGCCTCCCGCGTTTCGCGACCACAATGGCTCGTCGTCGGACGCCCCCAGCTGCATTGCTGCAAACCGCGAGTAGGTGATCGTTTCAGCGACGGCTTCTCCCAAGGCAGTGTTTGTGTGTGAGAGCGATGCTGAGACACAGATGACTGCTGCAGTTTGAGAATCCCCAAATTGGAAGAGCACAATTACTGCCAATTGCAACGGGGCATGACATCGATGAGACCCAACAATTGACGGAAAAAATGTGCTACATGGCTCTTAGCGGACAAATTAAGACCAATCAAGAAAGCCTGCTGGAAGGCACAGTCACGGAGGGTCACAATTGTGGTGGTGATGGCGAGGTGAAGACACTTCAAGCAAGCGTCTCCACACGAACAACTTCAGCTGGAACACGCAAATGGAAACTCCTGCCTAAACGCCCACACGGAAAAACGAACGAAATTGGCAAAGCCCGTCGCAGTCATAGGACGCGTTGCGCGGGCACCCAACAATGATGGGATTCATTTGCAGAAGAACTCCAATGGATGCCGATATTAAAGTCTGAAGATGACGATTTGGGCGGTCGTGATGGAAGGCGGACTATGTCGAGCTCTCGAAGACATACCCTGCCATGTAGTTCTAAATCGTAGTCTTTATTCGCAACGTGTATCGTTAGGAACGGACGCTTGATCACACCATGATTCACTTAGACCCATCCGAACCATCGTCCAGTTCAACGAGGTCAGGTACTGTGCTGTTCTCGCCCACCGCGACTTGCTCGGTGATTTCAACAAGGTCCATCAAGCTCACGCCTTCGATATTGCCGATGGTCTGGACGTAGTCAGTGTCGAAATCAAGGCGATGGACGCGGCCAGAGGTGTTGAAGTAGAAGCGCAACGCCATGGGTATTGTAAACGCTTTGCCCTCCAGCTTGACCACCAAGTCTTCTCGATGACGCAAATGTGGAAACAGCGTGTAGATCGCTTGACGCGTCAAAATGCCGCCCAAAGAGCTCTGGGTCTCAATTATACTCGTGGTCATTGTGGGGTCGGACTGCGCG